>OVAY01001428.1:0-29420 GCA_900406395.1 Kernera saxatilis | reverse complement strand
TTTTATTAATTAATAATGCTTTGAATATTTTATAATGTATGTTTTATAGTTGTATGATTTTTCTTAGTTATAATTAATATGAGAACTATAATGTAAAATACAAATTCTTTTGAAGTTTAATTTGAAGTTAACCATTGGAGAAGAAAACCAAAAACTTCATATTTGAAGTTTTGCAAACTTCAAAAATGAAATTGCTTTTGGAGATGCTCTAAGGATTGGAAGAAAGCCGTAGATTATTTCTTTTGTTTTTACTTTTTAGTATATTGACTTAAATATAAATTTTTTAAAACCTCACATATTCTCATTTCCATTAAAAAGTCTAATAACAATCTTACCTACTTTTTCTAAATAGATCTTACTATAGTGAATCTCGAGTTTGCAATGGGAAAAGTCAGCTTTCCGGTTGCCTCGAGAGGCTGATATATAAAGGTCAACAACAGTCAACGATTTGAAGATAATATGATCCATTATATACTGGCAAGATTCTAATTCTGGACCGTTTACTTCGACTTCAATTATAGATTAGATCAACACAATAATAGTGTACAAAATGTCATTTAGAATATTTTTCAAAACAATATTTCTTATTTGAGTCAGTTTGTACATATATGAAGCTGTGGTTATTTAGATGAACTAATTAGCAGTATGTTTTAACAATTTTAAGCTGAGTATAATTTTTCTTCAAATCTACGAAAAATGCGCTAAACATATTTCATCATTTAATAAAAAGTTTTAGCTATACATTTTATTATTCTTTTCATCAAGTCAAACTTTATATCATAATAGTGGCGATAAAAGATTTAATGTGATCCATAAACATCTGAACAAGTGTTAGACTTTCATATATATATTCTCTGGAAATATATATAATTTTATTTGGAATTATTACAGAACCTTTTGAGTTTTGACCTATCATCACACAAAAAAACAGTGATTTGGAACGATTTAAAATTTTGTGAATAAGATTGTATAGAGCATCGAATCCATTTATCATTCAAGCTAAGAAGCAAAAGTGGGTTAGGCCATCGAATATATATATATATATATATATATATATATAATATATGATCACTGAGGTAATAAGTAACGCATCAACTAAAATGTGATTACATTAAGGAAATTTTTGTATCGACCGTATGAAATACATTCATCATATATTCTCCAACTTTTTCATTCGTCGTTAGAATTTATCGAAAGTCTAACATTGTCATCTGTTTTGAAAACCATGAATGTTATGACTTGTGAAGAAATATGTTGTTCTAAGCTTATTATGCATTTGTACGGTGCGCGTGTATTTTAAATTATATGTTATAAATAACCGTATCGTATAGTTTTAAGGGAATACATGCACACTAAAGCTATGGTATGCTAGAAAATATATTCACACTATAAGTATAACTAGTCTATTATATGATGAGTATGATGAGTGATGACCAATACCACTTAAAAATTGTGTTAGGTAGCTGACGAATATTTTTCCATCATAGCTGATGAGTTTACTGATGATTAATTTTTGTCTAAACTTAGTCACGTATTTTGAAAATTTGAACCGGTCTCATTTTGTATCTTACATATATAATATACGTAGATATAATCTATGAACAAACTGTACCAAAAGTAGTAACGTCTCTATATACGATTCGATCAAAATTTCAGTGCGACGTATAAATTGTAGAGAAAAAATATAAATGTAACGAACAAAAAAACTAAAAAAATTATATGGTTTTAGACTACTAAAAAGTTGTCTACTGGTTAGATATTTTCCCTATTAAATGATAACATATACAACAAAGAAAACCTCTTGTATATGCTTTAATCATACATATGATAACGAAAACTTGACCCAAACAAATGTATGATATATGATTGGATCCACTAGTTCTTTTGATCGGAAATTTTAAACCAAATCAAGAGATTATTCGATATATCTAAGATTAATATTCCCACATAAATTGAGCAAAACAATTGGCATTGATATAGATGTGCAAAAGATTAGGCAACTTTCTAAAGTACAAGGATGCTGTGTACCTAGCTACGACGGTCCACTAAGGTGCCATATGAAATATATATAAAATCAAAAGCTAATTACAAAGACATAGTATATCGTTTAAATAGTATAATCACTATCTAATCATATAATTATGTAATCATATCACCAACGGATTAAGGAATCCGTGTAATTTGCTCGCATATTTAGTCACCTTTCGTACAAGTGGATCGTTTTATACTTTTCTAGTCAAGAAATGCACATATTAACTAAGTAAGAACCTGAACAGAGTTAGCAAGAGGCATAAGCGCCCTCTTTGCAAGTTCACCTGCCAATAAGTTGGCTAGTCGAGGAATAAAATGAAAGTGGATCATTTTAGCGAACGTGATCTACTCTTTATTCTTTATATTTCTAGATGAATTGTGGTAGTTTTTTAATCATCGTTTTATAGCTTGTTGACAAACAAAAATATAACAAATCGATTATAGTGAACGTGGTCTACTCTTTATATTTTTTAATATTTATAAATTACTAAAATTAATTAGTATGGAACTCGATATGCGATATGAGATGCTTTTATCATACCAAAATATTCTACAGCTTCAAGATGGCGCCAAACTTTTTTGACTATTAAGAGAGCCATTGTAACATTTCTACGCCCGACTATGATTTGGACCATGAAATGTCTTGTCCAATTTACTCATTTGTAACATCCTCATCTAAAACTCTTGTATGATCAAATAAATGTTTATACTGTTAGCACTTATCTATATAAGATTCTATTTTTTATTTTTTCCGCGTTTGTCGTTTCTCTAGTTATCTCTCAAGCAGTCAATACTAGCTATAACGGATTTATTGTTGTTAATATCATATTATGTACGACTTCCACTCGGTCGAGGATTTATATAATATAATTTTTGACAAAATAAAAAGTAACGAATTTGAATCATAACATAACAGTTATGAGTTAACTCTTGTTCAACTAGAGTGGTTACAACTTACAAGTTAGTGTTGAGCCTGTTGGCTATTATAAAGTAACAATCGATAACCTATATATAATCTACCTTAACATACTCGTGATCATTATTATATATGATGCCACACTTGCAAATAGTTAAATCATAGTGAGATAAATTTAGACAGAAAAACATTTAACAACGATTTAGATTAATTTGCCCCTTTTAAAAGGGCAACGAACACACATTTATCATGTAACGTTAAGTTCTATATATTTGGACGTGTCACCCTAATAAATTGACTTATCATACTCATCAAATGACATCTTTCAGACAAATTAATGGACCTAATTGCAATAATGTCCACTCGTTTGTAGATGATGACAAAACGTTCAATTTAAATTTAATTTTGGTCCATATATTTCCATATTTGTTGATGGTAATTAGTTATCTGGAGTGACCGAAAATGGTTAGTGGAAATTATCTAATAACATGTCGCTCAATATTTTCTTATGAATAATTGTAATTGGGTGGGAAGTTGCAATCTGCATCTTTATTTGTCGACGCAATTCATCTCTTTCTAGTCTTCGGTAGTCACCATAGTGATTTCTTCTTGACTAGTTTTCATTTAATTGCTCGGTCAAAAATACTAAAACTTTGGATATTGATAATGCAACTTGCTAGCTCCTAATATGAATTAACCGATCAAACACGAGTACAAGTAATTTATGTACTTATAAAAAGTTATATTAACTCCATTCTTCTTTTTTTTTTGTGATAACCTGAAAGATGTCTAAATTTTGGCTCGACCAAATACAAAATTTCAGTATAATTTGGATAAAATTATCTTTATAATCGAAGATGATTCCATGTCGATACAAACTAGATTTTAAAAAGTTTAAATGACGAGTGATTTTAATATTTAAGTGATTTTAACATCATCGTAAAAAAAAACTGAAAAAAAAAGAAGATCATTCTAAAAAATATCATAATTTTAAAGTTTTTTTTTTCTAAAAATAATATCATAAGTTTTTTTTTTCAAAAGTATCACAATTAATTTTAATTTACAAAATATTTCAAAACTTAGACTAAATCCTAAATACTTGAAACTAGATTTCATACCCTAAAAACTAAGACTGAACCAAAAATACTAAATCTAAATTCAAAAAAAAATTAGAATCCCTGAAATTATAAATTCAAATTCAAACGAAAAAAATTAGTGATGTTATTTTTTGGAAGAAAATTTTAAAAGTATGGTATTTTAGAAAATTCTTCAATATTTAATTTGGATATTATTTTTGTAAATATTTTATTAAATAGAATGTTCTCTGGATACTATTTCATAGAAGAAAAAACGTTTTATTTAAGAGAATAGCACATACATGTGCTTTTATATTTAAAAAGTGTATAGTCATTTATCTAAATTAATAAACAGTCAAGGTCCAATAGTTGAATTATTCTAATAATTAATGGTCAAGTGAAAACAAATTTTGAGCCGGCAAAGGAACAAAAAAAAGAATATTAAATTTTGATATATAGTATTTTTTAAAACACGACCAAAATTGCTGAACAGAAACTTTAGTAGCTGTAAATTAGATCAACGGTTAGGCACCTCTCATATTTCGATCAGACAATACTGACCGTTGATATAACGCATTGACAAGTACTTAACAGTTAACAGCGAGCAATTTTGGGGGGACCAGATGCGATACGAGTCATGTGAGTTGTCTGATTAATGAAAAAGACAATTCTACCCTTCCTCGAAATCGACTTGAGTCGAATCATTCTTTTTAAAGATTTTGGGTATTTTGGTAATATACTCTCAAAGACACGCCAAGTGTGCATTTCTAAAATTAACCCACCAACCTGCGGAACATCGACGATCAAGCTAAGCTATGGGGAGTTTCGCATGAATCGGACACGTGGCTTAAAAACGAGGAAAGGTTTAAAACGAGATCCAACGGCTGAAAATTAGGAGACGCAACTGTATGCCCTGCACCACGCTACGTACTATCACAACCGACAATGAAGATCCACATAAATCTAGTTGTGACCGGAAAGAATGTCTTTACACGCGCACAAAGTCAATTTGTGTCTTAAGCCCTTACCTAAAGGTCAATACATGGTTCTTTATGATTTAAAATTTTATTTATTTGTTAATTTCTATGTTAACCATTTGTTTCTGACGTTTCTTAAGCATTTAATTAAATCGCAATTTGCTTAAATTATTATATACTTGTAAATAAGATAGTTGATTGGATTTTTTTGTTTACAAGTTTATGCTATCAATTTATAAAATCACAGGAATGTTCGTTCACAAAACTATTTAATTTGGAATCTTTCTCTGGATATACGAATATACTAAAATCTAATTAAAATCTTGCTTTCTTTTTTACACTTTATTAAATGTCGCTTTCCAGTTTCTACTCGTTATTGAATTATAATCGATGAGACCCATGTTATTAATTCGAACTTCAGCATAATTAGCGGATATGGTTATCGAGTACATATATAGTACTACTACTGTATATATTAATTAGCGGATCATTGTCTCCTTGATAAGTCAATGCTAAATTTAGATTATAGAGTTTAAACTCTGTTTCAAATGATCAGAGAATAATTTAGTCGTTTTAATATGTTATTGATTTGTAATTCATATAGTAATAAAAAGACTAAAAAAGGACAGATGTAGACAAACCATTGTTCAAGTTCTTGATTGCCCCCCACGTCTTCGATGATTTTATTAGGTAGAAGTGTCAACAGGTTAGTCTAGTAAACTTATTTAATCAAAGAACTAATCAAACTATAAATTAATACTTAAATCTCTTGGGAAAAATATAGTTTAATCCAAACTATAAGTATATTTATACAAGAGCAGTTAATTGTCGATTTACGAAAGGGCTCTTCAATGATGACGTCATGCGAAGGATCGCATATTACGCGCGCAAACGTAACCTATCACCATTCAGCTCATGGCGGCGCTAAACCGTTAGATCTCATTTGCCTACAACGAAACTCAACGGTTATGAATTGTCTTATAATTATACAAATACATGTATATTACACTTATATTGTTTCTTTTGGATGACATATATAGTGTTGGTAGAAATCAATTAAGACACATAATTAACGTATAAAAAGTTTTAACAAAATAACAAAACAAAAGATAACTACACTTTTCGTATCGCGGGTGAAAATTTAATAATGCATAAAAGCGTTACGATCATGGACTATGTCGTCTATGCATAACCAAGATATTATTCTTAATTGCCCAACACGCTAATTGCTAGTAAATATATACTATATAGTGCTGCAACCGTGCAACAAACATATTATATGATATTTTCCGCAAAAATAACAATCAAGTATCAATATCAAAAACTTGATGTCGTATGCTGTGATCGAATATATATAATTTCTCTGCACCAAGATGTACGTATTTTGATGGGCACCACAAGTAAAACTAATTAAATCTGTTTTTTAATAACATAAAACACACAACTGAAATTAATTCCAGAACTTATAGCTATCATGTTGAATCTATGAAAAGGGAATAAATATATAAAATAATATACGATATATATATAATTTACAAGGTGATCGTAGTTAGCTAGTTTACAAATACAATGAACTCACAAGAGTCATTCTACATAAAGTTTTATCAGTTTTATTTACGGTCACGAAAAGTTAAGTTAATTGATGTATGCATTACATTTTTTTTTTTTGTTTGACTTAAGGTTTGTATGCATTACATTTACACATCCTGCTATTAATTTTTTTAACTTTGTAACTGTTTTTTTCAATAATTTCTTGAAGTGGACATTCATTTTACAGTCAAATACATTATATGAGAACAAACCAGATCGTTTACGCTTTGTTTTGTTAAACGATAAGTTTTGTAAGTGGTCTAAAATCTTAATCACTTTTAATTTTTGAACTTTTAAGTTTGACGTGTATTTCTCTAATAGATTGGTGAATAAAGAGCCTATTAATTCATTGAATTTAATCGACTTTTTTCTTGTGGCTGAAAGGTGTCGCTTTTTAAAAAAATATCTTAAAATAAAAATCTTGATTTGGCTTGTGTTTAATCAATTAAAATTTTAAAACAATTATCAGTACCGCATAACTCAAAATACAATACTTTTGGTAAACTTCAAGAAAACGAATATATTGATACTGCTGTCTTCAATATACATTTTTACTGTTTATTTTTTTTCATCAATTACTTTTAATAATATATTATCCTGCTATTATTTTTTGCATCTGAAAATAAATGAAATAGTAGTTCTTGAAAAACATGAATACAAAAGTTAAGCCTTGTTGTAGCTAATAGGAAAAAAAATTACTAGTTTCAAATATTATATTTTTGTATATTTCAAGCAAGCAAGCAAACGCAAACTTGGCCAAATATATAAAGTCAAAAGTATAATACTGACAGTAAAATAGAATGAAGTACACACACAAGATTATTTCAAAGACAACAGTCTCCTTGAAATATAAAACAATTTATTAAATGGAATAAATTATAGATTAATTAAAAGTTAACAAGAGGGACTTCTAATTTGTTTTCTATATAAATACCTGAAGGCAGCATTTCATCTTAAACCCCACAGCAAAAAGCCACTCTCCTTTCTCTCTCTCTCTCTCTGTTTTTTCCTCTGCTTCCATGGCCACCAAGCTCGACACCAGCAGCTTACTTTTTGCCCTATTGTCCAAATGTAGCCTCCTTACTCAAACCAATCTCGCTCTCTCTCTCCTCGTAGCCTCTCTCGCTTGTCTCGCTCTCTCTCTCTTCTTCTGGTCTCATCCCGGGGGACCAGCTTGGGGAAAATACTTCCTCCATCGCCGTCACCAAACCACCGTGATTCCCGGACCAAGAGGCTTACCATTTGTCGGAAGCATGTCTCTAATGTCAAACGCTTTAGCTCACCGCTGCATAGCCGCAACCGCAGAGAAATTCGGAGCCAAACGGCTAATGGCGTTTAGCTTGGGAGATACTCGCGTGATCGTCACGTGCGATCCTGATGTAGCTAAAGAGATTCTAAACAGTCCGGTTTTCGCAGACCGGCCGGTTAAGGAATCAGCGTACTCTCTTATGTTTAACCGGGCTATCGGTTTCGCAACTTACGGCGTTTACTGGCGAACTTTGAGGCGAATCGCGTCTAATCATCTTTTCAGCCCGAAACAGATCAAACGCTCCGAAACGCAGAGACGTGTGATCGCGAATCAGATCGTGAGGTGTCTCGAAAAACAGAGTAGCAACAAAGGACTCTGTTTTGCTCGTGAGTTGATCAAAACAGCGTCGCTTAATAACATGATGTGCTCTGTTTTCGGGAAAGAGTATGAGCTTGAGGAAGAGCACGATGAAGTGAGTGAGCTTCGTGGATTGGTCGAAGAAGGATATGATTTACTCGGAACACTTAACTGGACCGATCATCTCCCATGGTTGTCGGAATTTGATCCTCAGAGAATCCGGTCCAGATGCTCTGATCTCGTACCGAAAGTAAACCGGTTCGTGAACCGAATTATCTCTGACCACCGTGATCGAACTCATGATTCACCGAACGATTTCGTTGACGTATTGCTCTCTCTTGATGGTCCGGATAAATTATCCGACCCGGATATCGTCGCCGTTCTCTGGGTATGTACACGTGGGTTTTTAAAATTTTTACTAGATAGACAAAAAAAAACACAGGAACTCATTTTTATTGTAAAGTACTGACGATTATAGAAATTTTAAATTAATTAAATAATGCTATTTTAAATAAATATGATAAAAAAGGCACTGAAATATTCGCATTTTATTGGGTTTTAACAGGAAATGATATTCAGAGGAACGGACACGGTGGCTGTTTTGATCGAGTGGATTCTTGCTAGGATGGTGCTTCATCCAAATATTCAATCAACGGTTCACAATGAGCTTGATCAGATCGTAGGAAGATCAAGAGCCGTCGAAGAATCTGACGTGGCGTCTTTACCATATCTGACGGCTGTGGTGAAAGAAGTCCTGAGGCTTCACCCGCCAGGCCCACTTCTGTCGTGGGCCCGCTTAGCAATCACAGATACGATCATCGACGGTCGTCGTGTACCGGCGGAGACCACCGCAATGGTGAACATGTGGGCCATAGCGCACGACCCACACGTGTGGAAAAATCCGTTGGAGTTTAAACCCGAGCGGTTTGTAGCGAAGGAAGGTGAGGTTGAGTTCTCGGTTCTCGGGTCGGATCTGAGGCTTGCACCGTTCGGGTCGGGTCGTCGGGTCTGTCCCGGGAAGAATCTGGGTTTGACCACCGTGACGTATTGGACTGCGACGCTCTTGCACGAGTTCGAATGGCTTGAACCGTCCGATGAGAAGACCGTTGACTTGTCCGAGAAATTGAGGCTCTCGTGTGAGATGGCTAATCCTCTTGCTGCTAAATTGCGCCGCAGGCGCGGCGCGATTTAAGCGTATGATAAGATTATACACTGAAGGAAAAATGAAAAATACTAAAAATAGTGTGTGCGAGGCAGAGAAGAAGATAAAGAAAGAAACAACTAAAGGAAAATGCCAAAAAGGAAAATAAGAATGGCTATGAAGGTTTTATATTAAACTAACATCTTGATACGCGACGTGTTTGGTGGTGTGAGGAGTGATGTATTGTAAATATAATGAAAACATTAATTAATACTACAATGTGGATGTCACAGAAAGAAAAAAAGGTTAATACTACTATACTAGTTATGTGGTTTTCTATCTAAATATCAAAACTTATGAAACCTTCCTTATTAATTAATACTATGAATTAGAAAAAAAAAAATAATACTATGAATTATTACTAACTCCGAAATTCTGGGAAACGATCTTTGCTTGAACACGAACAAAGTCCCGATTACATGCAAAAAGAACATATCATTCTTTCATCCACTGATCAGAAAAAAACTAAAAACACATAATCATCAATAATGTAAGTATTTTAATTGATGTTTATCCCGACAAGAGAAATAACAATATAGAAACGGTCAATTCATTACTAGGCTATACCAATTCATCATAATGAAATAGTTTATTACACACACACACATAGATATATCATATATATATATATATTCGAGGAAAAAGTTCAAATCCTATAATCCTTAAATTTTCAAATTATTGACCGACGATTTCTGTGAAAATAAATAGATGTTAAAAATTTACCAAAAAAATCTAAGGGATTGTTTCACATTTTTTTCCCCAGCCAAATATATAAAAGTTGCAGATTTGACATATCCCTTGTTGTTGTCTTTTTTGTTTTTTGTTTTTATGTATAACGCGTAACGACCAATCTTAAATCTATTGATCTCGTTACATTACAAAAAACTATAAATAAATAAATAAATATATATATATATATATATATATATATTCAAATTTGTTGTTTTTAATTATTTGTTTTTATTATATAACAACAAGGTTGAAAATAAAGTGGTCAGCGTTCACTCGGTATAACTAAACAGCTAAATTTGCTATAATTAAAAATTAAACTCAATTTGTGGAATGGTAAAGCATTTTCAACGACTAACAACTTAATATAGGGAACGAAAGTGACCGGCAGGCCTTAATAACTTTCCCAAATCTACGAAACACCTATTTTAGGAGAATGGATATTAGACATATATCAAGATGGATCCCCCTGGTTTAATATATAATTTTGGTCACACGGTTAAGTTCATTGGTCAAACAAACTAATCACTATTTACTAGTCGTTTACTAAAATTAGAAAAAAATGAACAAAAACATTTTTTTAAAATAATATGACTGTTTAATTAATATGAGAAGATATTGACTGAAAACACTTTAAAATGTGTGATCGAACATAAAAAAATAACTAGATTTATAGAATTTATTTAATTGATATATATATATAAAAGATTGTGACACATGAATTATTAAAGAGTGGTGGTATTTCTAATCCAACGAGGGGCAGGCACGTAAGCATTGGGAAAGAACAAAATATGACAAGATTTGAATTAATTGTGGTCTAATCATATATACAATTGAGATATCTTAAAAGTGGATAAAGGGGTTTTTTTATGGTCGAAGCATCTTCACTGGTTGCTGAAGTCTTCGTAATGGCGTCATGTATGTTTCTCAAGATTAAATAAACTGCCATTTTAACTGATCAAATTGGTTACTTATCCAAATACCTAGTTAAATTACAATAAGATTGGTTGAAATTATATTTTGTCATACAAATATTGGTCGATTCTTTTATAACATATGAATTTTAACTATCTACAAAGGACAATTTACATGTTTTTTTAGTTAAGTTTTGACTCAACAATATTGTAAAAATACAGTGGATCCGAAACTTAAAAGGCGAAACTCGAATTTTGGCTTTCAGAAATTCGACACACTTGTTTTATTAATATCACGGTTTAAGATTTTATTGTATAAGCAAAAAATATTTTTAATATTTTTAATCAAATTACTAGAATTTTTGTACATTACCCTAAAATCATTACAGCAGAAATTAAAACTCCGAAACACATGTGTAAGAGTATTGTTGAGCCATATGTCAGTATCCAAATCTCCACTCGTGATTTTTACAATTCAGCATTCACAAACACAAAAAGTTGCAGCAGAAGATTTTGATTATATATATATTCAGACTCAATAGTACAAATCCACCTATTAGATTTGTAAAGAAAACAAAAAAAAAAAAAACGAAAAGCGTAAGAGACCACAACAAGTGAAGGATTTAAGGCCATTTAGTGAACTCAAAGACCTTAAGGACGATATCAAGACCTGTTGGGATTTGCCAAATGAAAAGAAGAACATTGACACCATTCAACGCAATGTGTAGATTCCTCGCCGTCTCATTCCCTTTCTGCATCGCCGGCACTAAAGCCGCCGCCGCCGCCCAAAGCACCGTTATCCCTGCAACCACCAAATTTGACCAGTTATGTACAAATGTAAACAAGAAAACAATTTTCAGAATGAGTGAATGACAATATAATTTTGCGGGTTTTGTAGTGTTTTTCTTTTTTTATTAATCTTACTAATTTTACGAAATTACGTTTTTTTTTATATATGCAGATTTAAATTTAGATGAGAACACGGCTGGTACAGACCAGTATACTACTATATTTCACAGTCATATGGTCACTTATTTTGCAAATACATAGGTGACACAAAAGTAAATAAATTGTCATCGTTCCAGGCTTCCAGCGTTTTGTAACTAAATTAACTTTTTTTGTTCGGTTGATGAAAACCAACTTGTACCAAACGAAAACCGTGGAGAGAAGACTCTGTAAACCTTACCCAACTAAGAAATGAACCGATTTGGTTTCGTTTGTTCATATCCCAATAAATTGTTACCAAAAACAAACCGAACCGCATAAAATAAACCGATTCAAACCTGGATTCCTTAGGAAACCATTCTCCACTAAATCCAAATTTGGTTCCTAAACTCAAACCATATCAAAGCCGAACCAAAACCGGATTGATCAACATTTATATATATATATATATATATATTTTGTTTCCGCAAAGGTTTCAAGATACTATCTGAATCAGAGCCTAAAATTAAAGAAAAGACCAAAGAATTCGTTACCTGCTCCGGCGTAAAGATGAGGACCGGGGAAGAGTTTACCGGTACGAAGATAAGTGTTAAGTCCTCCAAACACAGCTTCGAAAACACCAAACCCTAACAAAACAGAGCCTGCGTCAAAGTGTTTGTCTCTATAAGACCCTTTGATCAACTCTTTCCTCTCCTCCGTGAGCCGTTGGATCTGAAGCTCCGTCGAAGAAGGAGGCGAGGAGGAATCAACGGCTGTGGATCCATCAGGAGAAACAGGTGTTGGTTTAACCTGTTTCTTGAGCTCGTTGATCTCGCTTTGGATCGTACGGACACGTCTCCATTGCCAACCCAAGTAACCAGCCCATAAAGTGTAAGCGAATAAGCCTCCCATCACAATTGGGTGTATTAACGCGAATGATCTTCCTTCCAAAATCCCAAATTCCCCTCCAACTGCTGCTGCATCCTTTTAAAGTTGAAGATTTCTTAATCAGTGAAATTTGGATTCTGGGTTCTTCTTTTGGATGTGAAAGATTGAAACTTTTGACCATTGTCACCCTTCAATAACCAATTAGATTTTGATATGGGAAGAATGCGAAAACTTTGGATTACCTGTGGGTCGAGGAAGAAAGGCAATGCGACGAGTGCGAGAGGGAGAGAGGATGATTTAAGGAGTTGGAGGGCGTTGGGATTGGGATTGGGATTGGAGGGTATTTCTGGGATTTTGCATGGCTGTGATTTGGAGATGGGTTTGAGAGAATTTAGGGTTTTAGGGCGATGGGTGCGAGGAAGAGGAAGCAGTGTTGAGAGACAATGGAGTGTGGTCGCCATACGCTCTCTTTCTCTAACTTGTGACACAGATTATGGCAAAAATGAATGAAGAAAACAAGAGAGAGATCCTTAACCGCATAAAAAAACGAACCAAACAGATAAGAGAACTCCGTGGAAGCTTCACACGTGTAAAAAAGGTCTACATAAAAATAAAAAAGTATAAAAAATCCGATTTTTTTTTTGTCCTTCCTCGCCGAAGACAATCTCCAAATTTAGCATTGAAAAACCCGAGTCCGTAATTGACAAAAGTAAAAAGGAAAAAACAGCCCCGTAAAAAACAAGCATCCTTCAAAAAGTGATGATGTGGCAGACGGTAACCGAAAAGGTTAAAAAAGAAAACTGCCCCGTAAAAAACAAGCAACCTTAATGTATCGCCCCTCTATGAATATATGTCCGTAAGGAGTCGTAAGAAAGAAAAAAAAAAAGCCCGTTGGGATGTTTTAGTAAAAAATCGGAGCCCGTGAACATTTAACTGGGCTTTATTATATACTAAAATCCATTTTAGGGCCCATCGTTTTAATGGCGGCCCGTAAATATTCGTTTCTACTTTCTAGTTGGAGTCCATGTTTCTACAATTTTATTTAGTGGTCTATGTTGTCTGTCTACAATTCATTTTGAAGAATATTCCGATTTTTCACAACGAATTTTAAAGAATAATTATCATCACTAAAACAATTATTCATCGAAAAATTAATATATGTTTACAATTTTACTTTACTTTATCTCACTTCTAATGTTTTTTTTTTTTAATTTTAGTTTTCAAAACTGAAAAGTGAAAAAATTAGAGTTTTTTGATCATACATTATAAATAAAATTACTATATTTGATTATTTTTAATTGCAACTATTGCTGTACGGAAAATGCATTTTCCAGTTAGTTCTTGCAAAAATAATCCTTAAACGTCCGACGAAAAATATATGAAAATAACCATTTACGTGTATGAACCATGCTTGTACGTATTTTCATATATTTTTGGTTGGACGTTTAAGATTTTCTAATATATATAGTAGGTTTGATAGGACGTATTTAGATAGTTCAATTATACAGATATTGTATGTTATTTTTTTTTAAAACTTTTAGTCAAATATTACAAGAAAAAATAATAACAAAGTAGATAAAATGTTGGTAGCTGTTTTTTAATCATCTGATCCAAATACTATAATGTCAATATCCATTATCAAGTTTAATACTGTGATTTCCCAAACAAATAATTGATAACCGAAAAATCTCGGGTTGTAATCTAGACTAGTTTTAGGCTCTATGAACCTTTTTTTTTTTTTTAACAACTGGATCTATGAACATTTAATCAATTTTTATTAATCATATATATATATTAAAAGTTAAAACAAATAATGGATGACCGAATCTTGTAGACAACCTTATCTTCGACTTTAAGACTTTTCATCCCCCTTTGCATTAAGACTCATTCAACGCGACAATGTATACTAATAAAATCTAACGACAAGTTTCAGTAATACATTGGCGTCACGTTAGACTCAATGTTTCTCCAACCAAAACTACTTCCCAATACCAATATTACTTGTAAATTTTGTAGAAATGTCAATTTCAAGAGTACTTATATTAAAATACTCATCAATAGGTCGTTAGCAAGTAAATGGAAAAGAAAGCCGATATGTGGCACCTTACCGTACTGAAGTTTTCTACCAAACTTATTAAAAGATTTCTAAAGGTCGTTTGGTTAAACTTTAACCCAAAAAAGGTCGTTTGATTAAATTATCAATTGGTTAATATATGAAAATAACCATTTACGTACGTGTATGAACCACCATGCCTGTATTTTCATATATTTTTTGTTGGACGTTTAAGAATTTCTAATATATACATCAGGAAATTGTTAATTTGGTCGACTAGTACTCGGCTAATTTATGTTTATACCAAATCACAAACAACATGTAAAAATATAGAATTTTAACTATTAATCGCTGAAATTTCATTTTGACAAATAAATCGTATACATCAGTGTATAGAAAGAATAGACCGGATAATTTCTCAATTTACTAGCTAATACAGTATATTGGTTTACAAACATATTCAATAACTGGTCTAGAAATTGAGGACCAATTGAATTTAGTATCGATAAATTAGGCATTTATTAATTGGCATTACATATGCGTCCTAAAGCGGTTGATCCTAACTTCTGCCTAAATTGTCTAGATACGTAGCACCATTTAAAAGGTGGTGTTTGGTTGGCTATTCGAATTTTCTCTTTAGGCTTTGTCAGAAAAAGCGAAGACAACAAAATATTTTGGATGATTACTTCCAGTATTAATTGGTCATTACGAAATAACAAAAACACAACACAATCATATATGTGTCTATAAACGTGTTCAAACAGGATTCAAGATTGTGAAAAAAACATAAAAAGAAAAGAAGACAATGCAAGCGTGAAATCATTTAGGTATATATATATGTGTCTTTTTTGATTGATTGATTTTTTCTTATATAAAACTATAAAAGTAAGGTAGGGTTGGCCAATTTGGTTCGTCGGCACTAAAGAGTAAAGAGTAAAGTCCGATGTTTCCACGAGCATCAGCAAACAACACAGTAAAGTAATGAACTTGCCCGTTAAAGGCTAGACAAAATTTTGATTAACGACGACGTTGAGAGATATAATTTACTTTAATTCCTGTTATTATTTGGTGTTAGAGAGAAAAAGAGAGTCGGAAAAAGAAAAAAATAATAACTGTAGCAGCAGATCAAACACTTTGGTATATTTGATGTATAAAACTTCTGTTAATGGCCTTGTATCTTGGTATCTATATCTACCCCTGATGCTCCATCTAATATAATACTATTTGGTTCAAATTAATAACATTTTAAAAAGATAATTAACTCTACACGTGCAGACTGTGGAGTTACATTTTTAGTGAATTGCATGCACGTGATTTTCCAATCATTGTTCGTATAATATCACGTAATTTGTTTGTTATTAATTTGGAACCTTTTCCTTGTCAACGATTGATTTGGATCCCTGTAAACTTTTTTCTAGGTAATTTTATTAAATTTAACTATAAGGTACGGAAAAGCGAATTTTAAGTAAAGGTTTAAATTTTTGTCTTTAAATCCGTGATTTATGGTGATAATCTGACGCTAGCATTTTGCATATATAAAAGTTACGAAATCGATAGAATTATCATTTATACATTTTAGTTAAGTGGATGATGACTATGAATATTCTGCTAATCGGCCACAAATTTTTTGATATTTCATGATGTTAGGACCACTTAAATTATATTTGTAATTGATATTCCCGCACTAACTTTATTGGTAGATTATCGAACAAAACCTTTGAAGCAATTGAAAGGGTCTTTCCTCGAATTTGTGCAATAGGTAAACCAAAGAGACAAGATCTGGTTATTTTTCTCTAACGATGGTATTTCAAATGTTTGTAAAGAATCAATATCTCGGAAGTAAATAAACATGCACCATTGAAATAGACAGTCATAGACTCATAGTCAGCTGGAACACCGATATATATTGTTTTTTGAAGATTTTCCAACACTCAATTCATAATTTTATTTTGCTTGTCGATGATTTCTCCTTCGTATCATCTTATTGATGGAGTTTAGAAGGTATCTATAGAATTTACATATTTCCAAATTCAAACACAGAATATTGTTGGATCCCAAGTCAGATAGGCTAAAAAAAGCATGATGGCTTGTATTGTAGGTTTGGTGTCGTAGGCTCGCTACCAGGTTGAGACTTGAGAGCAACGATGCTCTGCGCATGATCTGAAGATTATGTTCTTCTGCGTCTTATTGGGAGGTTCCTCACATATTTGACATTATGTATGACATGATTAGTCACTAATACCTATAATGAACAAAATCCACTTTCAACAATAGGCTTCTATGCATGTTGGAATTTCATTTTTTTTTTTTTCAAAACCCACAACTCAATAAATATTTATGCTATAAAAGTTATCAAACTGTATTCAAATTGATCCGAACCAAAAACAAAAAAAAAAACCTACTCTAATAAATATTGAATTATATCGAAACTGAAACCATACCTACCCTGTGTTCAATATTAGATTAATTTCTACTTTGGTTACAACTTTTGTGAAACCAATAAACTCTACCGTATGATAATGATAAACCCACGCATTTCTCATTCTGCAGATACACTATTTACCGAAAAACAAAAATTAAATTAAAGGCAAATTTTAGCTTATGAATTTATTGGATTAGATAGACGCTCTTGTCATTGTTGTTGGTCGTATTTAAATTTTAATATATTTCGAATATCCGAGCCATAAAATTCCTCATTCTCTTTAGTAAAAATAAAAAATTCAAGAAACATTTTTCGCCAACCGAGTTGACTTTTAGAGCTTGCCACGATCTACAATAGTTGCAGAAGTTTATTGTAAAAGGCTCCCTAACGCTTTCAATAATAGTCCAGCTAAGCTACCGTATCAACTACCAAGTGGTATACGTATCGAATACAGGTAGAACGAAAAATGGAAGAATTGGTAATGATTATCTTTTTTTTATTAAAAAGTTACTTTAGAAGATGATCAATAGAGAATTGTAAAGGTTTTTAAAATATTTTTTAGAATTTATATAATAAAAAAATGTTAAAAAGAATAGAGTCGATTCTTAAGTAAGAAACACAAAAACCGATTCTNTTTTTTTCTTTTTTGATAAAAACCGATTGTTTTTTTTTTTTTTTTAAGAACCCCTGATAGAGTTCTCCTTTGGAGCACCTAAATCTAAAGTTTTTATGAAAAATTCTTAATTCTAAATTTATAATTAAAAAATAACTAAGATCCTTTTATAAATTTATCAATTGATCATACTCTTAGTATATCTCCATTCTTAAAAATCTTTCCTAATCCATGTTATAATCCCTTTTATAGCTCTTGTTTTAATTTTATAGATACTTCTCAAGACTATAATTTTGTAATACAAATATACAATAATCTAAGATGATTAGATATAACTTTGTTTTTAAGTGTATAAAAAGCAAAAAAGCAAATACTGTATTTCCAATTGAAATTATGTTTATAAAAAAAAAAAAAATGTACCACAGTGAATCTACTCAATCTATTAGAGAAAACTATCTTATTATCAGGATTCAAATATGATACAATGTTCAAAATAAGATGATTGACGCATTATGAATTATTCAAATGTAATAGTAATAATCTTTAGCTGAAAAGAAAGAAAAAAAAATCTAAAATTTTATAAATATCAAAAATAAAAACCTAGATTCAATGTTTTCTTGTGATGTAACTTTTAAGCTGGTAAAAACAGTGTAAATAAGATAATAATGATGGCGTAAGCATCATTTACTTGTGCAAGAGATGATTGAACCTTTCAAACCAACCGAACGGTAAAACGCCGTGACGGATATTCTATTAAAATATCGAAAATACCCCTAACCAGTAACTATCATCGTCCCTGCCACGCCTCTTTTTTTTTCTCTTGGTCCTTTTCCGTCTCTTGGTAGTGTTCCGCTTATTATCCCCGAGTCTTTCCACTCTCAATTTCCGTCAAAATTCTCAATTCTCTCTTCCCTCGAACATGCCTCTGATTATTTCTCCACTAAATCCCAATCTCTATTCGTTGTTAGTATTTAGATTCTAGAGATCGAAACAGAATCGGAGGGAATAATTAATTCCATGGGGATAATCTGGGATTCGATTCTCTCGTTGCTGGTTTTGGGCGTGGTATTGTTCTTGGTAAGGGTTGTTTTGTTCAAAACTGGATTGATCTACATCGTGAAGAAGTGGCGGCGGAAAATCGTCGATTGGTTTCACGTTTACCAGTTCTACAAAGTCCCTGAGTTCAACGATAACTTGCAGGAGAATCAATTGTACCGTAGAGTTTACGCGTATTTGAATTCCCTGAGCTCCATCGAAAATTCTGATTTCACGAATCTCTTCACCGGGAAAAAATCCAACGAGATCATCCTCCGTCTCGATCCAAATCAGGTGATCGGCGACGAGTTTCTCGGCGCTAAAGTTTGTTGGATTAACGGAGAAGATGATGACGGTTCCAGGAATTTCGTTTTGAAGATTCGAAAGGCTGATAAACGGAGAATCCTTGCTCCCTATCTCCAGCATATACACACAGTCTCGGAAGAGCTCGAACAGAGGAACATGGAGCTCAAGCTGTTCATGAACGTCGCCGGAATCGATGACGATACGAGGAAGAAGAAGAACGGGAGATGGAGATCGATCCCGTTTACTCACCCTTGTACCTTCGACAACATGGCCATGGAAGCGGATCTGAAGGAGAAAGTGAAATCGGATCTGGAGTCGTTTCTCAAAGGGAAACAGTTCTACAATCGACTCGGACGAGTCTGGAAACGAAGTTACCTCCTCTACGGACCTTCCGGCACCGGAAAATCAAGCTTCGTGGCGGCGATGGCCAATTTCCTAAACTACGATGTCTACGATATAGATCTATCGAAAGTATCAGACGACTCGGATCTCAAGATGCTTCTGTTACAAACCACGTGTCGATCAGTGATCGTGATCGAGGATCTAGATCGGTTTCTCTCGTCGAAATCAACGGCTCTAAGCATTTCCGGTATTTTGAATTTCACAGACGGGATTCTCAGTTCCTGCGCCGCCGACGAGCGGATCATGGTGTTCACGATGGCGGCGAAGGAACAAATCGACCCGGCTGTGCTCCGGCCGGGTCGGGTCGACGTTCACATCCATTTTCCGTTATGCGATTTCACGGCGTTTAAGGCGTTAGCGAACAACTACTTGGGTTTGAAAGAGCACAAACTCTTCCCTCAAGTAGAAGGGATTTTCCAAAACGGTGCGTCTCTAAGCCCCGCCGAGATCGGAGAATTGATGATCGCTAACAGAAACTCGCCGAGCCGAGCTCTTAAATCCGTGATCAACGCTTTGCAAACCGACGGAGATCGGAGAGGAACTCCGGCGATCGGACGGCGGTTATTTCACGAAAGATCGCCGTCGGAAGATTATGACGGAGAGGTGAGTGGGCCTTTATGCGGCGGAGGAAGTTCGCCGGCGGTGAAGGAGTTCAAGAAACTGTATGGACTATTGAGGCTGAAAAGCAACAGAAAATCTCAGTCGTTCGATCTGGCTCGAGAGCTAAGGAACGGTTCGTGATTAAAAGTTTCGAAAGTCAACTGAGAGGTGGAAGTCTGTGATTGGTTTTGAGAGTGAACAAAATGCTTCCTCATTTTTTAGTTGAACATGTACATAAGGTTTACTATGGTTTGGTCTTCGAATTGAAGGAAGCACATATTTTTATTTTTGAACCTTGTTCTCCCCTTACAAACTGCTTAATTTGTAGTTTGAAGGAACCTGTCTATGAAATGTAAATTTTGTAGAAAATTAAAATTCTTGAACACATTTCTCAAAAAAAAAATTGTTTTTCTAAATCAGATATAATTGGCCTAGACTAGTTGTTATGTATACCTAATGATTATACTCCTTACCTTCTTTTTTAATGCATAAGAAGTTGTGTTGAATTGAAGTGTTTGGCTTAATCTAAAATAAAATATGACACAAAAAAAAAATTATGCCGTCGCATCTCACATCAAGTAATGATCACACGCTTTGAGTACAACCAAAAACTCTACCAATTGAATGAATGAATGGGATTAAAGAGAAATAAAAAAATTAAAAGAAATAAAAAAGACTCCAACGAGTTCTTTAATCTGCATTCATCTATACTATTTGTGTGGGCCTATTTGTAATGAAGGCCCATTATAATTTGTTCAATTTCCTAATATGCCCCTGATGGCATAACGGCGTTAGTAACACGCTTTATAAGTTAACCAGACCAGGCTCCGTCTTTCTTGGCCGAGCGTCGTCGTCTAGGGCTTGTTTTTCGTTTCTTCTACGATCGTGAAGGTAATTTTCTCGACGAAAGACCTCGGATTCTCTTCGATGATTTTACTTGCTCTTATCGATCGGTCTTCTGATCTCGCCTACCTGTTTAAATTTCGTGTATCGGATCGTTAGGACTTGCGCTTTTAGATTTCTTCAGCGAAGATGAGGCCGGTGTTCGTCGGGAACTTCGACTATGATACTCGCCAGTCGGAATTGGAAAGATTGTTCGGAAAGTATGGAAGGGTGGAGCGAGTGGACATGAAATCTGGTAAGTGTCACGTTTTATGCATCTTCTAGTTTCTACGGCGATAGAAAATGACTGATACTTTTAGAATTTGGTCTGC
This sequence comes from Kernera saxatilis, assembly GCA_900406395.1. NCBI lineage: Eukaryota > Viridiplantae > Streptophyta > Magnoliopsida > Brassicales > Brassicaceae > Kernera > Kernera saxatilis. The sequence goes on along the minus strand of OVAY01001428.1, from coordinate 7,923 downwards.
GTATGGAATAAATGTTGTTGAGGTTTATCTTTTGTTTGGTTGATCTTCTTGCTGAGGTTTAGTTTCGGTTTGACCTAGGATTCTTGATATCATGAAGGACTTCCCCTTTCATAAATGCTTTGCAGTTTTTTAATGATTCGGTTTGTATCTGAATGTGTTTGTTTGAAGTAGTGTGTCAAGAGGTTTATGCAGTAGAGGATCCTTGTATTGAGTGTTTATTTGGTCGCAGGAACTTTTCTTCAAAGGAACATGAGTTTGTTTTCCCGGGCTTGCCATCTTCTTCCTGCAAAAATATCTACATTTTCATGCCTGCCTTTATCATGTTGTGCCTACCATCTTCGCTGATTCTAGAGAAACCTTGGGATTTGTCTGTCTATACCAATCACCGATGTTCAGATGGAAGTCAATTGAATCCATCATGCCTTGCGTTGCCTTGTTTCATCATGCCTTCCATATCTGAACTCCTGCTCTCAGAAAGTTGAAGCATGCCTAGGAATCATTCGGAATTTTTATTGAAAAATTGGTGTTTTTTTTGCTTTGTTATGCTACAAATCTTGATTTTCTACTACATCATGGAACGCATCTACATCTCTTGTACACCAGCCTTCACATATATGCAGGTGTTGTATATTTATTTAGTTATTTTCTAGGGGAAACAAGATTTGCTCTAGTGGCTAATCGACAGCATTGCAGGGTTAGTGGACTGGAGGGATTGTCACTCTTTCTGTTGCATTTTCTTATTCTCGTGCTTTTATATTGCAGGATATGCTTTTGTGTATTTTGAAGATGAACGGGATGCTGAAGATGCAATCCGTAAGCTTGATGATTACCCTTTTGGATATTGGAAACGCAGGTTATCAGTCGAATGGGCAAAGGTATCTGTTTTCTGGTTGTTTTCCCATGAAGCTCTCACTTTATTTCCTATTTAGAAAAAGTTCTCAAGTCTCTTCTGGTTTTCAGGGTGAACGTGGCAGACCTCGTAGTGATGGGAAGGCAATTTCAAATCAGAAGCCTACAAAGACACTGTTTGTCATTAACTTCGACCCCATTAGAACAAAAGAGCACGACATCGAAAAGCACTTTGAACCCTACGGTAAGGTTATCAACGTCCGTATCAGACGCAACTTCTCATTTGTGCAGTTTGCAACACAAGAAGATGCTACCAAAGCCCTTGAAGCTACGCAAAGAAGGTAAAAAACAACACAGCCGCCTGATACTTTCCCAAACATTTAACGTAATTGCTAACTCCTTTTGTGCCTTCAGCGCAATATTGGACAGGGTCGTCTCCGTTGAGTATGCGTTACAGGATGACGATGAAAGAGATGATCGCTATGGTGGTGGTAGTCCGAGGAGATCTCGTAGCCCTGTGTACCGTAGGCGTCCAAGTCCCGATTATGGTCGTCCTCGAAGCCCTGAATATAACAGATACAAAGGTCCAGCAGCTTATGAACGACGCAGGAGCCCAGCAGCTTATGAACGACGCAGGAGCCCAGCAGCTTATGAACGACGCAGGAGTCCAGCAGCTTATGAACGACGTAGGAGTCCCGCAGCTTATGAAAGACGCAGGAGTCCAGATTATGGACGTAGGAGTTCTGATAATGGTAGACAAAGGAGTCCTGCTTATGACCGATACAGAAGGTAAATGATAATGGCTTTGGCTTCTCACTCTTCACTCACTCTCATCGATGTCTCTGCAAATGTTGATGGTAATGTTTTTGATTGAACAGTCGCTCTCCAGTCCCAAGAGGAAGACACTGAAGAAAATGAGAACAATGCAGAATCAGAAGCTACCAAGAATGCTTGTGACTAGACAATAGTATTTCGGAAGTAGAAGGGTAGAGATTTTGGTGTTTTTTCTATGTGGTGTTCGAGTAACAAGATGTTTTTGATATTAGTTTTAAAACACTATTATAAATTTGGATCTTATGCTGTGTCCCTAATGATTGTTATGGGTACTGTGACTATTATCCTTTAGAATTGGAGTGGTGATTTTATATGTGATATTTGAAACTTTTTGGCTTTGAACAGCTTTATAAGATGAGAAAAGGATTCAGTAATCAAAACACTTTAGATGCGTTCTTCGTTTCTTTTTATGCACCGACTCTTTAATTCCTCATCATCCCAAATCCCTTATTATAATGATTAATGACAGAAGCTAGGGATTAGCAATTACGTCACACAAACAAAAATCAGTTTGATGTAACGGTAACTTTTTGTTTAGGAATTTAACAATATTCTTTTTTTTTTTTAATGCACATCGAAATATGTATACTTTTGTTTGGACAATTATCAAATTTTGCGGGCAACGCTGCTCATCAGGTGGAGCCGTGGAGCTCAATGGGCCGGGAAAGGCCCAAAAGCTTCGGGAATCTTTTAGTCACGTTTAGATGTCCTTCTGATTATTTTTTTATTTTTTATTTTTTTGTGAGCAGCTGTCGTTATGTGAATTTTTATTTGTAAAAATGTCGTTATGAAACTTGTTGTGACGTTCAATAAAATTAAAGTTTTGAATAAGGAATAAACGTATAACTAAAAATAGTACTAGTTTGTATATTTTTAGACGACTGAGAGTCGGTGTGTAATTCCTCTTTATAACTTTTTATTAGTATATTGATTTCGACTTTAAATTTTGAGACAGGTACTTTTATTCCTTCGATTTCTTTGGCCTGAAGATAACAGCTTTCTAGTATATTTTTTAAAAAATGCAGTTGACTTGATGGATCCGTTGCGTTGTATTTTCTTAATTGTTTTGAATAAAGCGACCATGCGCAGATAAATCTAGATTTGTTATAGACTACGAGAATATCGCGTTTGATTTTCTCTTAAATATTTAAATGTAATTAAGACTCGAGAGTATTATTCAAATATAGTTAGTAATTAAATAATCAAAACAACACAAACCAACGAAAAATCATGTTTGGTTGGCGGGCACTATAAAGTGGGCATCTACTTCCGCATTTCAAGCCAGCGACTAATCATCATGTGTTCATACACACATTTATCCTTATATAAACATATTACTATTCTGACAAAAGTATACATACGCAGTATATCATTTGAAATTCATAGATAGCTAATACATATCAATTTTAATGGTTATGATAAATGTTCTAAATAAATAAAAAATATTCCTTCTAATGTTGCAAGCTGACTAAAAAATTTGTAGCTTCAACAATTTTACTAGCTTTTCTAATTTTAAAAATGTGATAAAAATATAACAGAAAAAAGAAAATTTCAAAAATAATATTTTGTTTAAATACCACCATTAGTTTTAATTTCAAACTAAATCCTAGACCCCAAATATTAAATCCAAATCCTAAGGAAAAAAAAACCCTCAAAATTGTTTTGGAATTTGAGGTAGTTTTTTTGGAAATAAAAAAACTAATCATAGTATTTTGAAATTTAAATTAGTGATATTATTTTTGAAAAAAAATATTAAAAGTGTGATACTTTAGAGTCTAGAAAAAATTATAAAATTGTCATAATGAACGGGTTATGATAATGTTTTTTTTTTTTTGTAAACTAAGAAGTTCTTGGCCGAGATCCGTACATCTCCCTAGGTTCGGGCTAGTTTTTAATATTTTTACCCGTCCTAACTATCATTCGATCATGTGATCTCTTAAAAATTTTCAGGGTATTTTTTCAATCGAGCTATTAACCTATGGTAGTTATGATAATTTTTACCTAAATAAGTTGTCTGACGATGGAGAGTTAAAAATAAAATTTATGAGATATAGTAGTCATACGATATTTGAAATTAATCAAATGTGTATACACTCTAACTAATTGGAATCACTTCGAAGATTATTTCCTCTAACTAATTTGAAGATTAATTAGCGGATTAGGTGGATGAACCGTGAAGGTACGGTCTAATTATTAGTAGTATTATATTCATTTAAAAAAGGAAAAAAACTGTCGAGTGGAATGTGACATTGTGGTAAAATTGGTAATAACGAGAATTCAAGGAAACCGTGCCGTCGTCTCCGAATCTTAGTGGGTGTTTGCTTTAAGAGATTTAATTACTCATAAACTACAAATGATGATGATCAATTAATATGACCAAATTTACAGATCTACACATACTACAATTATTAACTTAATTAATGTCACAAACGGCTTTTAGTTGGAGCAGGTTCACGTATAGGCCTAAATTTTTTAATTTTTTCTTAAGTGTGTTATTGTTAATTTCCAGAACTTCTTTTGTAAAATTATTAACACTTATCCATTCGGATTCAAAATAATTGTCGTTTCTGGGGATTTTTGTTTGTCTTAAAAAGAATGTTGTTTAGAATTTTAATTCGTGTAAAAAAAAAAATCAAAATAATACACATACTAAAAGGGACGTCGTAATGGATTTACGTTGAGGAAGATAAAACATTGCTAAGTTCACGCACGGGCACAAAAGTCAAAAAGCTGAGGAGCTCTATACGTATATTAGTGTCCCCAAAATGCGATGCTTTGGGATTTCATAATCATGACTATTCGTGGATAATGATTCCAATTATAATATTTATTTATTTTATCACCCATTATATGAACCGAAAATACTACTACATATTATTGAAATATAAGTTTTGGACTGCAAATGGTATAGCAATTCACAACAACAAAAAAATATTGGAGAACGATCACACATCATTTTGAAGGAATTTTGTATTTTAGCAAAATGGGCGCATTTTATAACTTAATTAGTTGTTTATTTTATTTTTTCCAACTATTTTCATATAAAAATTCAGTAGGTGATAAATTATAAACTGAAAAACTGAAAATTTTAAGAAAAGTAAGTCTATACCGTCATATAATTTTTAATTAATATGTTAATTATCCAATTTTCAAATACGGTTATTAACATCGAACATTCAATTATATTACCATATTTTTTCAGGGGTCAAATTCCACTATCACCGTTTGCAAACTATGTAACAATCATATCATTTTTTAAATTTAATTTTTTCCCCCATGGTTCCATACTTCCATACATTTGTTCTATCACTTATTCATATCCATCTAATCAATACGTATATATATATATGGCTGTGACTAAAAAGACAACTAATAAAATTGTTGCTAGCAATGACAACAATGAATATTACCACAATCATTTTTTTTTTGTTATATTTCAATACTACCATTTCGAACCTACGTGAACGCAAAATCTCTTTTGCCTCCTGCTATCGATCTCAATACTACATATATATGGTCCATGATTAAAAACAAGTAATGAAATTTTACTAACAATATTGGATAGTAAATGTATAAAATTTGAGCTGTAGTTACTCAACAAAAATAAAAATCGACCAAACTTTCGGTTTACACAACTTAAAATAGATCGGACTATGATTCAAAATAAAGATGAATAAATTACACAAATACTTCTACAAATAGAAGAAATGATGAATACAGATCTCACTGATTACACACAAAGCCCTCGTATTCACTTATTCTTCTACCCTCATATCCCTCAACATTCTTCATGAACAAAGACCCTTTTGATACTAAAAAATATAAATTACCATAAAACCCAGTTATGAAATATATATTTTAAAAAAAAACCCCAAAAAGATGGAATAAAAGGAAATCTGTAAACTAAGTTCTGACAACTTTAACTAAAGTACCCCATGTGAGAAAAAACAAAGATCATCAAAGTAAAAATATAATAAAATAAGGAGGTAAAAAAGTGAAAAAGAGACGAAAAGCTAATAAGTTCATGATCTCTTTTTAACCTTTTTTTTTACCATGAAGATCCTCCTGTGTTACTGAACATCCCACTCCAATATGTATTATTACCATGGCTCTTCTCTTGGGTCGTGCTCGAAAGCTCTTTCATGTCTGAGAAAGGGAACAAAACCCTACTTGCTCCATTCATCTCATCATTATTATCTTCAGCCCTCTGGTTACTGTTGATGGTGTTATGTCCAATCCCTTGATGATGATCAATGGAAAATGAAAGGTTATTGTTAGTCTGTTTGTAATCAGCCATTGTTGGAAACCCTAAAGATGAGTAAAGGACTGAGTTTGAATCCATCATTTGACCAGGCAAGAACGTGTTCATGCCTCTTGAAGAGACTCCATTTGATCTTAGAAGCTCGAGAGCTGAGATAGGAGATGATGAAGCATAGATTGAGGATGAAGTATTGCTGTTCTCGATCTTGGGCATATGAAGAAACTGGGACATACCATGATGATGATGATGATCTTGCATGACCGGGAAAGACAACAAGTTGAGATCTTTTGACGACTTATTAGGGATTTGGCTTGAGAAAAGAATCGGTGGGTTTAGATCTGGAAGCTTGGGATTGGAAGGTGAAGCTATAGGTGTTGAGGATCTCTTGTTCTTTCTTGAGCTGCCTCCGACAGGGACGTTACGAAGAGAACCACCTTCGGTCCAATACCTTCGACAACCTTTGCAGAAGTATCTTGGTTGCGTGAGACTGTAGTTGTTGTAATAGCAGAACTTTGTGTTTGTTGAGTTACATCTTGGACAGTTTACTTTCTCTTGTGGCCTCGCCTTTCTACTCTCCATCGTAGTAGCCGTGTTGTTATTTCCGGCGCCAGATCCGCCGTTGGATGCGGTGGCGTTTGGCCTTGTTGTGGTGGCAATGAATGTTTGTTGTTGTTGCGATGTGTTGTTGTTGGTGTTTGAAATCAGTTGCTCCATTGGTTTTACGTTTATCATTTCTTGAAAACCCTATAAAATCAAGATTAACTTTAATTAATCACAGACCATGTCAAACTAGAGAACAATAACAACCAAATCTAAGTCTTGAATCTCGCCAAGATTAGGGTTTGGTGAGATGAATTATATTTAAAGTGAAAATTAAAGTCAATTGATAAAAAAAAAAAACACTAGGTTTCTTTTTGTATGGTTAATCGCCGATGCTTTAAAAGCAAATTAAAACGAGAAAGGAGTACTAAACTAAAATTTAGAAGAAAAAAAAGGAAGAACAAATTAAAATCAGCACCAAGAACAAAAGGTAAATAACAAATCATGCCTTTTTATCCATTAGTTATCAAAATCTATAATTAATCACATAAAAAGGTGAACTTATAGAGAACAAAAGTTTCTTTAACTCCATTCGAGAACTTCGAAAGTTTCGAAACAGATAATATCCCATGCAAATATTCATATATAAAAACATATCAAATAAAAACCCATACATATAGACATCTTTAAAACTATAGATGTAACCACAAGAAGCATCATCAGTAAACTTTGTTCTATACATGTACGTGAGTAGAAAGATAAGAGAGAGAGAGGGAGGGAAAGAGTTAGAGAAGAAGAAACAAACAGATATAGCAAAGAGAGATCTTTTTGAAATACCTGCGTCCACTTCGTAGCATCCATGAACTTTGACAAAGAGAAAGGCAGAGAGAGAGATGAGAGAGTAAAGAGCAAAGAGAGAATGTTTTGGAGATAGCTTTTTTTTTGGACTTTTGCTTTTTTGGGGACGATATGGCTCTATGCGTTAGCTTTCACTTTATGGATGATGAAAGAAAGCAGCAAAGAGGAAGAAGAAGAAGAGAAGAAACCTGCAAAAAATAAAATAAATTTTATATCAAAAAGCAAAAGGAGGTTTGTTGTTTTTGACTAGTGATAATAATGTCTCATGGCCTCCCTCTCTAGTTCTTTTCTGGTCCCTCTTTTAAATATTGTTTTAAGAAAAAAATTTTGGCTACTAGAGATTAGTCCTGGGATTATTACCCGGATCCGAAAGAACCGAACCGAACCGAACCGAATTAGGAGGTTCGGTTCGGTTTCGGATAGTTACAAATACCCGAATGGATCTTCTTCTTAAGATCCATGGATATCGGTTCGGTTCGGATATTACCCAAGAACCGAACGGATACCCGAATGATCCGAATCATAAAATAATATATGTTAATTTTTTCGGTTAGTTTGGTTAGTTCGGTTAGTTTGGTTAT
>OVAY01001427.1:0-29436 GCA_900406395.1 Kernera saxatilis | reverse complement strand
TGTCCTGGTCAAGGAATCTTGTTGTCAGCCGGTGGTCATCTTCGCGTGCAAGCATTTTGTGATTCGGATTGGGCTTCGTGTCCTCGCACTCGTAGATCCCTTTCCGCGTATGTAGTACATCTTGGAGGTTCTCCGATTTCTTGAAAGACAAAGAAACAAGACACAGTGTCTCATTCATCCGCCGAAGCAGAATATCGAGCTATGGCGGCAGCTTTACGTGAGCTGAAATGGTTAAAGAATTTGCTCGCTGATCTTGGAGTTCCGATAGATGGTTCTATGGAGTTGTTTTGTGACAGTCAATCCACCTTGCACATTGCAGCAAATCCAGTTTTTCACGAAAGAACTAAACACATTGAAGCCGACTGTCATAGCGTTAGAGATGCTGTTCAAGACAAGCTCATCACTACTAGACATGTTCGTACAACNATGTCCTGGTCAAGGAATCTTGTTGTCAGCCGGTGGTCATCTTCGCGTGCAAACATTTTGTGATTCGGATTGGGCTTCGTGTCCTCGCACTCGTAGATCCCTGTCCGCGTATGTATAACATCTTGGAGGTTCTCCGATTTCTTGGAAGACAAAAAAACAAGACACGGTGTCTCATTCATCCGCCGAAGCAGAATATCGAGCTATGGCGGCAGCTTTACGTGAGCTGAAATGGTTAAAGAGTTTCCTCGCTGATCTTGGAGTTCCGATAGATGGTTTTATGGAGTTGTTTTGTGACAGTCAATCCGCCTTGCACATTGCGGCAAATCCAGTTTTTCACGAAAGAACTAAACACATTGAAGCCGACTATCATAGCGTTAGAGATGCTGTTCAAGACAAGCTCATCACTACTAGACATGTTCGTACAACAGAGCAAGTTGCAGACGTGCTTACCAAAGCTTTGGGACGTTCTAGTTTCGATTACTTACTGTCCAAATTGGGCGTTTGTGACCTCCACGCGCCAATTTGAGGGGGAGTGTTAAGGTTCTAGATGGTTCTAGAACCGTGATATGTATAAATCGGTTAGAGATAATAATAGATTGTATCTAAGATAAACATAGAATATATAGTTTGGGTTTATCTGTAAGAACGTGTATATAAAGGCAATTGTCTAAATCTAATAGAGAGAACAAGTTTTCCCAAAGCTCTTCTTTACTTTACATATGACTTTAACAATATCATGTTACTTTTTATAGGTTCATGAAAACTTAAGGTCCATGGGATCGGTGTGCATGCAAATTATTTGTTTTCTAATTATATGTAGATGGATTTGTTATGGGAATATTAGTTTTGTTGACTGTTGGGTTTTGGTTGACTGAGGGGGTTTTTGTTACCAAACATCGACATCAAATTTTGTTGACTATCTTGTTTTGGAAATTGGGAACTCAAGTTATGGTTAGCAGAATGTTATATTTACATAATTCTGATCTTATATTTCAGGATTGAACGAGCCTGTCTAAAATCTTTTAATAAAAAAAATAAACAAATTGTTGAGCCATGTCATGTGTTTTGTAATTTTTTGAATTACTGATTTTCGTTTATAGACGTTGAAACGGAATAATATGCCCAATTATCCATATTCTATAAATAAGTGAAATACGGTACCAAAAACTAGATTGTGTATGTTGAAAATTAATAATTAGATTTTGTTTGGATTGACCCAAAAACTGATGAGGTAAGCCAAGCAATAAAAGAGGGTGGAATTGTGCGACAATAATAAAGGGCCTATAGATTTTGATTGTGAACCCAGAAAATTAAACGAAGGCCCAATTAGATGATCTCTGAAATCCATATCATTTTCTTGATTCGATCGACAGTTAAAGCTCATTATATTTAAAAAGCCCGATACGTTTTTGTTGCCATTATTAACCCCGATGCTTTATCACGGAATTTTTACCATATTGAAGAAAAGCATATGATGGATAAAAAACTCACCAACTATATTGCGGATTATTAATGGAATCTGAAAATCGATTATCATTTATCAAGAGTTCTTTTGTGGAAAATGTGTACTCGTTTGGAAAATATGCGGATGGAAATTCAAAAGCGAGAAAAGTCTGATTAGAGTTATTAAAAAGAAGTAGAATTGAAGCAGAGAAGACATATTCGTTAAAAGTCAAATCAGATCTCTATAATTTCTTTTATGTATTTTTTATATAGCAAGTCAAATCACAGTTTGTCGTCATGCCTTGTATCAAAACACATACAGCATAAATAATTAAATGGTGAGACATATGTACAAAACAAAGGTATTTTAAATTTTGGAATTTCATATAAATTGTAAGAGGAAGAGAAAGAAGCACGAAGAGAAGAAGGACAGAGCCGTCCCTTTGTGAAAACGAAACCTACAAACTTATTATATATTCGTTTTTGAAAATTTTGAAGGTATGTAGTTAGTACCATATCATATCTTAATAGAAATACTGTTTTCTAAACTATATTAACCATAGACCTATCTACAATGCCGTTTTTTACTAGGTGCAAGTGGTGTAATTGAGTAGGGTTCCGATTTAGTAAAAAAGTGTCCCAAAAAAAATGAAATATGCAAATAAGTGGAATTTATAATAAAAAAAATTAACATATCATACTATATATAATTTTAATAAAAATATTAAAACCAAGTTTACAGATAGTTTGAGATGGTTTTGCGTATCTAATTGGTGAAATATTAATGCGACAAAAGATTTCCAGACTATAAATGCTATTAATCAGCAAAGTATAAGAAGAAGACGGCTAAAAAAGGTTAGAAAATAATAAAATAGATGAGAGGAATAACTTTATTTGTTTAGGTAGAAGAGTCGGAAGGTGAACACGTGGCAGTAAACGAGGGGTTGATGTACGTAAGTGTCCACGTGGCAACCTCCACGACACAGCGATGGACCATGAAGAAGGGTACAGACGTTAAAATCACTCCAACTTCATTTACTCTTCCCTTTACCCCAAAAACGACACCGCATTTTCAATTACAGTTATATGTTTAAATATTATAATTACATTTATAAAAGAATTTTAGTATAGATGCAGTTATACTTCTTTTTTATCGGTTAAAAGATGCAATTATAACGAAGCAGAAGAAAGAAGTAACGTTTTTGTTTTACATTCATATACAGTATACGTATTTTTTGTTGTCTCCATATTTTAATGGTGTAAAACTATTAAACTACAAAGAAATTTAATGTATTATGTTTTATTTACATGTAAATGTGATACTTTACCATGTATGTAACTAAATTACTACGTAAACGTAATTTTACGTCTAGGACAATCAAAACGCTGGTGCAATTTCTCTAATTAATATCCCCTCTGTTCCTCATTTAAACTTTGACAATGATTTGAAACTATTTCAACTTTCTGTAATTGATATTTCACTATATTTCCAAACGAAACCTTCTCTAATGATTGAATCTTTTATCAGATAAACTGATAAATATTACAATCATGTTCTATAATCTTTCGGCCATGAAAATGTCACTACACCTATATATAGTACGATATACATGTAACTTGTTTTTATACGAATCCATTCAATTGCTTTGACTAAGCTATGTTCTAATAAGTGATCATAGAACGGTCCAGTGTATAGGAAAGTTGTCGTATGGATGGTGGCATATAGTCGATCGATTATGTATAATCAATATTCGATTGATTGGTCCACGTATATTAGCTGGTATCCAACCAACCAATATACAATATATCGTTGTGTTTATACATATGCGATGTGTATAAATACGTGGATAGGGACATGCATTATGTATGCGTATAGCGTAAATGTGTTTGATTTTGGGGCCCTGGCTATTTGTATAGCTTCTTACATAATAACTAAAATGTAGCTTGTCCTCTTCTGTTAGTCCACCATCATGCCAATTATCAATAACTGTATATATTTATTAAAATTTGGATGCATCGTCTGTATCTTACACTAGTTATTGTCGCTACATATAGGGTTTAGAAATTGGTAACACAAAATTGAATTAACAAATTTTGGCCACACATTATTTGCGGCGGATTCCACAAAACCAGCGAACAAAAATTTCAGATTGGCGAAATTTTGTTAACTAAAAACCTAACAAAATTAACGACGTTATTTTTTTTGGCGAATTCCGCTTGACTACTTTTAGAATATATTTCCAATTCTTCCAACTAACTTTAACTTATGTATTGGCACTTTTTTTATTTTCTTCCTCCGGCTTAATTGGCATCATCCATCAGTTTATGTTATAATTCGGTCTTCATATAGTTTATGCTATTACTATAGACGCATATACCATGACAAGTTATATATATAGCCTTATAGCATGTTAATATGTTATTATTGGACCGAAGTCCATGACACAATACATAGTTATTTATAATTTATTTGCAAAACGTAGAATATAATCAGAATATTATATCATCTAGTTTTATAAAATTTGCTCCATAAAAAATGCTAAATATAACTGTTCGTTCGAATGAAATTCCCTAAGAACATTTGAGTTTTTATCTATAGTATTTTAAGGCAAACATTTAGTTATACATGTGATGACTCCATAAAACATGACATGCTTCTTCCTTTGTATCTCATATCATTAAATCAAACTTTTTCAACTGGTTGAGCTAACCACTTTTTTGATTAAAAGATGATAATATGATATGCGTTCCAATAATTTTGATATATTTTATAAGCAACGCATGAAAGTTTAGTTTGTTTTCATTACATAAGAAAAGGTTGGCGCAGAAGAAAACCACGTGAATAGTGCATCTTTTCATGTCTCCATCGGTTTGATGGATGATCGAAGAAGAAAGATGAATCCACTTTAATTAAATTTTGAAAAATACTTAAAAACACTTTCATGAGTCTCCCTTTCGGAAAGAGAGTCTTGTAGGGTAATTGCAGCCTTGGGAAATCCAGAGGAAGAAAAAGAAAAAGTTCGACTTCAAAAAGTGTTCTGGTTTCTTTTCCCCACTATAATTGAGTTGGGTGAATAATAAAAGTACCCGGAAATGCATCACTTTAATTCCTTTTTTTGAATTTCTTAGAAGAAAAACGTAACCTTTTTCTTTAATTATATAAAGTTGTCGTCAGCTTTCTTTGGCGTATGAAGCTATAAACTCTATTTTATAAAATCTATCTATCCCTTTGTTACTGTTTTCTTTTTTCACACCAATTTCATTATATTCCAAAATTATATGTGGAGAATGAATGTAACTATATGTGTGGCTATTGGCTAAGTATATAACTATTCAATATTTTATCACGAGGGCATATATCAAGCTGATCTTTATAAAATTTCTAAACTCTAACGCGAACCTTTAAAGAGTCGATCCACGTTGTAAAATAGCAAGATATATGTTTTGACATGTTGATAAGAACATTTAATCGTGGCATTTTGTATTAAATATGTTGCATGGATTGAAGGATATTTTCTCGTAGATATCTGTTTTGACATATGACTATGTAATGAACAGCTATATTACTTGTGGTTTTATAATTAGCCAATTACGTGTACTTCTTTTACTAAATACAATTTGATTATTTTCCTGTCGTAGCAAGTTTCTCAGTAAAGTTTTCCAATCATTGCACGTTCTACAAATAAGGGTGAAAGAAGTGTTCACTAAAATATAACCTTCTTAATTTCTTGTGAAATATACTACGTCCTTCGTTTTTAAAATTAAAAAAAAATCTAACTAATTCTTTTTATTACTCTGATTAGTTAGTACATCGACTTGAATATCGTTCTGTTTTTGTCTCTTATGGCGAGTCAATTATGTTTTATGTTCAAATGATAATATATAAATCCCATAAGAACTCTGTCTAACTCATAAAAGGACAAACGTTAAAACAAAAACAAAAACGTCAAAGAAAAAATTCATAAAAGGACAATATTGGATCGTATAAGCATATGTAAAACAGATCGAGAAATTAGAATATTACATTTTAGCTCGATCGATTTAATTAAGGTCTAGTTCCGAATATTTAGCCTTGTTTTGGTCCACCCTCCAACCAGGTCCACCAATTATCATTTTATCTTTTATCTTTTTTTTTAGACAATCCAACAGTGGTTGTGATTTGTGAATCATGTGAGAGCTTCACACCTATATATTCCTCACAAAAAAAGTATAATTTACGTTAATCTCGTAAGAAACGGACAAGACTATCAAATGTCTTATAACTAAGGTTCGATTCTTCGAACAGATTAATATTAAAAGTAAACTTACTCCTAAATATTATTGACCACGAAATTAACAAACAAAATTATGAAGTTAAACCTATACTGTTAAGCATATCAATAATCAGATCACTCAACTCAATAATCAGATCGATACTGTTAAGCATAGTAACCTCGGTTTTAAACTTTAGCAATCTAAAAATAAAATAAAAAATGGAGAAACGGCAAAGTTTTGTTTTTGTTGCTAATGGGTATTCAAGAGAAACGGCGAAGTTGTTCGCGATTTGATCTGCATAACGTTTAAACTCAAAGTTTTTTAAAACTACACCACATTCCGGTTTAAATCATTCTGGTGTAGTTTTATGTATTTTATAGATTATGTTGTATCCATTCATTGCATTGTAAATGCTACAAATACGTCAATATCTTTTTGCAAAAAAGAAAAGGAAAAGATAGAAAGTGTTTTGTAGACTTGTAGTCAATAGCGAACTAACATTTATACGTAATTACAAATTATGATCATGATCATGATAGACTTTATTCATTATAAATTTTCGTGCCCACACTATACATATCACTAAAGATCCCATGTGCCCTTGTCTGCATTCACTTAGTCTTTTTCGTTTTATTGGATATCTTTTCCCTCCAGAAAAATATATATTTACATGTGTGGCAAATTCACTTTTCATGATCGACACGGTCTTTATATTTGGATCAAAATTTGGGACATATCTTAAAGTAATGTTTCTCGATATATATTATCAAAATTATCCATCAAAACGAATATTTATTCACACGCAGACTTTTAAAAGTTATGGACTTATAGAAATTTTTCGTATCGAGGGTTTAAAACAGGTTTTTTTAAAAACTAAACATGAACATAAATAGGTAAACTTAAATTTTAATAAAATTATACGCTGATTAAAGATATGTTTTATATACAAGAATTAAAATTAAAAAAATTCCACCTTATATATTTCGCAGAAAGTATCATTTAGAATACATACGAAAATCGGTCTATATATATACTGGGTGCAGAAAAAAAAGAGAGACAGTTAAGTAATGATTGAGTAGGCTCGTGGGTATATTATTTAAATTGAATGGTATGATGGATATGCAGACAGTGTATCGTGTGAATTCAAGAATTAATATAGGACGAAGAAAAAAGAAAAAAAGATTCACAATAGGACGAAAGATGATGGATATTAATTTGGAAATTCAATTCTTTGCATATCTGAAGAAAAGATCTATCATTGGACTGCATTTTTACCAGAAGATTAGTCCAGACTTCTTCATACACCTGAGATTTATCTCTGAATTTAAAAAAAAAATAAAAAATCAATTCTTTTTTATCTATCAACAAAAAAATCATTTATTATTTTATAAAACAAATAAATATTTACTTAGTGTTCGGTACCCCATTTATACCCCTGACCTCCCATTCAAATACCGTCCCACTTCATATTAATCATCCATATTTATGTATGCGTAATGTGAAAAATTTATTTTTCACTGTGTATATTAATATCTAAGCATGTGAATATGTTTGTGTACGTTTTGTATTGCCTCAACAAATCAGCATGTTACAGCATTCATTACATTATCACCTAACTGTTAAATACCGTCATGGCCCTATAGATTTATTGTATATTTGTACCCTCCAATTCTCCTTATTAGATATGTCGACCCCCTTATAAAGTTAAATTTTACGACTATATAGTAAAACTATATACGACTATCTTGTATGTCTTACATATATTAGAATTCAAACAAACATCGAATATACTCGATCTCTAAGAAAATGAAATGGTTTGGGATGGTCATATAGTCGTCCGTGATGGTTCGATGGCATCATAGTTGTTTCTCTGTAAAGCTAGGGATGCTATTGTCTTTTCATATTAACTAGCAATTATTACCAACAAAGATAAACAAATCCCGATCTTATCTTAAAACCACGATAATTATTCTCATTCTCTCCTTCCTTCGTTGATTCCATTGGAAAAGCAAAACAATTATTATAGTATTAAATAAACAAACAATTTTTTTTAAAAAACACATATTACTAATTCAAAATATTTGCCAATAATCCCCACTCTGGAATATCGTTATTCGAGGGGAAAAAAAAAAAGATATGCACAGATTCTGTAACGTTTGAGGCCGTTAAAGTGTTAGAACGTAGTGATTGAGAAGCACACGTGTCGATCGTAGGAGGCTATAAGGTTTTGATATGTATAACGGCGCCGTCAAATTTCCCGTTACATATTCGTCTCTCCCAAATGGTCCCTACCATACCAATACCATTCCTTCTTCACACGAGGCTTTTCTTCAATGAAAACGACAAGAACAGATCGTGGCCGTTAATAATTACGAATCAATCGATCGTCATCACAACAAGTAGTATAACAGAACAAGCCACTGGTACAAGAGCTAGAGAGAGAAAACACGCACGCACAACGAGGGATTTTAGAGAGAGAGAGAGATAGATCTAGGAGAAGGTGACGTCGGAGATCGATGGCGGCGGGAGAGGTAGGTGTGAGAGGTAGGAGAAGAGAACGAGACGTGGCGGAAGAAAACGAAGCGAAGACGACGAGTGCCGTGTTGGAGACGTCGCCGACGGTGAAACGACGGAAGCTAGAGGAAGAGGTCGATGTAGAATCTAGGATTATCTTATCTCCGTGTGTACAGGCAACGAATCGTTGTGGAACTCTGGCGAGAAATTCGGCTGGTGCTTCGGAGACCAGCGTCGTTATCGTTCGACGGCGAGATTCTCCCGTCGAAGAACAGTGTCAAATTCAAATTCCTAGCTCGGATTATGATTTTGATCGCGCGTCGACGGTTTCTTGCTGCTCTAGTAATAGATCGGAAGAGAAATCGAAAAGGAGGATCGAATTTGTAGATTTGGAGGTGAGCATTGTCGTCTCCTCTTTTTCTCGTTTCAGTTAGAAAATCTCGATCCTCTGTTGATTTTTGAATTTTCGAATTTCTTCCATTTTCAGGAAGATGGCGGTGCTGATCAAACCGGAACGTCATGGATTTATGATAACTTCAATACGAGGTTTGTTACAGAAATTGAATTTGATCTCTGGAGTTTCGAATTTGAATCGTCAGTTACCAATTAATGTTAATCGGAATTTCTCATAGATATAAAATGCGTCTTTGATCTTAAACCAGGAGAGATCCATACAGTGAGCAACAAGAGGAATCGGTCAACATGGACTCTACAGCTATGGAGATCCAAGCATCAGAAGATGTCGGCGAGTCTCGCCGCCGGATAAGGATGCAGAAGAAGAGCCGTGAGACGGTGAAGGAAGCCGAGCTAGAAGATTTTTTCCAGGCGGCGGAGAAAGATCTCCGGAATAAAATGTTGGAATGCTCTAGGAAGTAAGTTTTGATTCATATCCTCCATCAAAATTTTGTTTGCTTTTCAGATATTCCCAATCAAAGATTTTAAACTAACGATTTCGAGAATTTGCAGGTATAACTTCGATTTCGAGAAAGATGAGCCACTTGGTGGACGATACGAGTGGGTAAAATTGAATCCGTGAAGACGAAGACGAAGAGGAAGAGGATGATCACTCACCAAGTACTTATTCTCATTAATAATCTATAAAAATGTAATCTATTGATTTCTTACCCAAAAAATGTAAATATCTCCCAAATAATCAAATAACCTGTAATTGAGAAACTCCAACCTTCTTTTGTCTTCCTATTAGTTAATTAGTAGATCCATGTTGTTTCTCGATTAAATTAACCTAAGAGTAATTAAAAATTTATTGAAGAAAGAGCATAAAAATATTTAAACGATTAATTAATTAAGACCTAAGAGTAACTAAAAAAGGAACTATTCAAGAAATAGCATAAAAACTAACTTTGTTGAAATGTGAATAATATCTATTATTGCTGTGTTTATACCTTCTTCATAGTTTTCTTGGCAAGAAGATTCTTCGACTCTTTTCTTCGCTACATAAATATATTTTTTCGTAATTGTTTCTTGTCCAATTAAAAAAAACATTATTAGTAATACTATTATTTTTTTTTTTGTTTGCTTGTACTTCGATTGTAAAAAGTTTAAATTAATATAATTTATAGATGACAAAAAAAAAATAGAACGTAAAACAGGAAAAAGGTGAAACTGAGTCGGCTGACGTGGTAAAGGAATATTACTGTTTATTCATCAGGCTTTCAGTGTAAAATATTTTTATATTTTATTCTCACTTGGATTTACGTGCTACTCTAGTGATTTAACTTACGAACTTATGCTTCACATGCTATATTAAAAAAATAAAATAAATATATATATATGTGAAACCAAAATCCAGATTTAATCATTTGAATTTTTGAAAATTCAAAATATAATCCAGATGGTTTTTGTTAATAAGTTAGCCATTTTAGTTACTTTATTTTATTTGTGTCAATTTATCTATCTAGCGTGGATTTTTTTTTTAAAATGATTGGTGTTTATTTCCGGGTCGTTTTCTACGAGTAAAGAAATGGTCAATCACAAATCTTCTCATACCAAACTCTGCCATTATTAGATTAACACTCTTAATTTCCTAAACCGAGAATGACTTTACTAATAACTTTTTCCCCCTTTTATTTTGGTCTCTCCTTTTCTGTTCCTTTTTTTTTCTTTTTCGTCATTATTGTCTCTCTTACTTTAAGAATACTAGAACTCAAGATTCAACAATTCAATGAAAAAAATTCAGAGGTTATGATTAAATTGTGTAATTGTCGTACTTGTACTGATCGGTTAAAGAAACTGACACAACACAAAGATGCCCGAATGTACACTAAAGTTCAGGAGGCAAAGATTTTACCTTTTTTGTTTCCTTTTTTTTTGTTTCCTTTTTTATTGTCAACAAGAGCCAAAATAGAGTTGGGCTAATTCGTTTTTATAAGTTGGGCTTCACGGCCCAATCGAGAGAATTTTTATTTTTTGAACCCCAACGTAACGTAACGTAAACCATCTTTAAATTATTTTGAGCCCATTCATATGATCACATCTCTTCCTTACACAAATATTGTACACAAATTTTCGAGAAATTGAATTGTGCTAGAACTCAGACGCAAAATCCAATCCCTTCCAGTAGTTGGGCGACTCCACGTGGATTATTCAAATGGTTTCTCAACTGATAAATTGTCTGAATTTTTTATAGGAACCGTCGCAACTATTGGAAGGAATGTGCTACTGCTGGAATTTCCAGCAACAAAATTATTGTCCATAAATTGTCACAGTCTCTCTAATACGGCCATTTTTTTTGTCTTTGCAGCAATATGAAACGAACATGCCCATAATGTATGTCAAAATTAGCAGTCTTATATCAACATCACTTGCTAAATACACTAAACTATGTAAGTAGAGAGATAACTTTTCACTGGTTGATAAGATAATAAGTCGTGAGACAATGTAGATAACTTTTTAGATTTTTTTTTTTTTTTTTTGAAACTCGATAGATAACTTTTAATTGCAAGTGATAAAACTCTTCTTTTCTTTTTTTGTACACACAAATCTTCACTTGCATTAAAATATAAATGATTTTCAACCAAATTATTGTCTCCAATACAAAAANAAAAAAAAAAAAAAAAAAAAAAAATACACTTCCAAAAACAACAAAACATGTGAGCCTCAAAAGAGTTGTTGGAACCATCTTTGTCCAAAGAACATTTAGATACAGTCAATCTAGATTATCATAAATAATCTAAATTAATTTATAGAACCAAAGTGAGAGCTCTACAATTCCTTCTTCAACATGTATCTGCAACCTGACACTCCCTCGTCGCAACATTTCCTGAAACCCAAATGATTTTCGTTAACTCCAATTAATCCCATGAAAAATTAAGCAGATTTTGACAACCCCAATTGATTTTTTTTGTATACCTGAGATTGTTTTGTGATCTTGACTCGGTGAAAAAACCTCCTCCTCGTTGATTTTATCAGTCTTCTTAGATCTAACATGGGCCCTTTTAAGGCCCAATAGCTCCTTCCACGTGCCCTTTGTGGAAAAAGACGAAGAAGGCAACAATAGTGGTCTGAGGGAGAAGATGTTGCCATCAACAGGGCCCTTTTCTTCGACAAGAAGCTCTTCTCTTAAGGTTCTACGAACGTGAGTTGTCTCATTGAAAGGTAAGATCTTTCCTTTGAGGAAGATCTCATCGGCGGGAATCATGGCGTAATCAGTGACGGAGAACTCGAAATCAGCGGAGGGCTTGGAGAAAGAGCTTCTCGTGTTGACGGTGTTGCTCTTAGCATTATTCTTCTCGGATCTGATTTCGACGAATTCGTTAGAGAAAGAGATTCTAGCAGCACCATTAGTGGAGTTATGCATTTCTAAGCATGGCATTGTGTTTTGACGCTTACAAAGGAAATCTTGTGGAGAAAGAAAGATAGAGAGATGGATATACTCAATTTGCTAATAGAACGAGAGATCTAAGCCTTTAGTTTGTAACTTTTATTATATATATAGGGAGTTGCATTGAAGATGATTAATGTCCACCTCATAAACCATTAAGCTCCCTTTTTTTTTTCCAACAACATATATTATATAGATTTAAATCCAAATGGTGATACATCGAAAACACTACCATCAACGATTAAACTACATGTCCATTAAACTGGATCTAATATTTCTCCAAAAGGTTAGCAAAAAGTATTATATATTCTATCATGCATTGGCAAGATATTGATCTTTTAAACCAAAATATATATAATATATAGAGCATTTGATCTTCGTATCTTGATGTTCAAGATCACATGGGGACACGTGAGAACTATCCATTGTCGTCTGTTATTTCTTGTTCTGTATGATTACCATCAAAACAATAACTAAGTGAAATCTCAACAATGATTGGCATAAAAAAGTTGTAATTAATATCTACGCACATAATTGTAACGTGCAGTCAAAGGACCAAGGTTGTCAATCACGTTGCTTCTTCGAAGTTCCATTGAACCATGTTTCTGCCACGTGTTGAGCTGGGAAGATGCCACTTTTACTCTGCTCATTATTTGGTCAAACCGCAGTTTCAGCTCTTTAGTTGACCCTTTTTTAGAGTAGTAACCAAAAACTGATAGCCATGGCTTTGCAAAAAGTCTCAAGTCTCATTTCTACCAATACTCGAGTTAGTTTGTTAAAAAACGACCTAATTAAGCCCGTTTAATTTGGGCCAAGAGAAAAGTTATAAACAAAAGTGGGCTTTTTGTCGGATCTTCGTTAGTATCGTAAACATTAACCGAATTATTAAAAGTAACAAGTGGGAGAAATGGGAGGACTACGGGAAGGTGTAGCGTGCGTGACTCAGAGGTTCGCGATGTGGGGACCACAAGACTACTGAAGAAGATCTAGGGATGACGTCATCATGGCACGTAATAGAGAGAAAGAAAAGACTGACTCTGAAAGAGTCAGATGGGTCAGTGCGCTTCGTACAAAACTATTTTAATATCTTTATTTGGGACTTTTAACTTCAATTATTATAATTTCTTATTCCTTAATGCTCCTATTTTATTATCCAATTAGTGGTACGAAAAAAATTCATGAAGTAAACAAAACAAAATACGAAAAAGAGATATAAAATGATAAAAAGGAAGAAGAAATGGTGTGTTAGTGAAAGATCCGAGAGCATTTCAATTTCATTTTTTTTTATGGGACCACAATAAATTGTTTTTTATAAGAAAACCATACTCTATTTTCCAAATCAAACTTCATCCCTTCGTCTTTCCCCAATTTCCGGGGATAAATCCAGCTTTTTATTTGTTTTATTTCATGAAGAAAACAAAAATTTCGAAAGTCATATTCAAGCACAAAACAAAAAAAATTTGTTTATGAGAAGACAGATAAATTGGCTTTTTTGCCTTATGTTGCAACGCTTGGATTTGGAAGAGGTGTGATTTATTCGCTTATCTGAAGTCAAATTTAAATCTGTGTTTGTTGATGTTGTTTTAGAGGTTGGTGATATTATTTAGCGTGTTAATCGTATTAGCCTATTGAAAGGTTACTCCAAAGTTATAGACGATCACATCAAATGAATGTAACTTACATAGACAAGGAACGTTTTTTTAAGTTTTAACTAGGTCCAACATTATTTTGCACTCGAGCCAACTAAATTATATAGGTTCTTTTATATAAAACCATATCTAGGCTCATTTAAAAGCAAACAACAGAAAGTTGACTATAGACTTTGAATTAACGATGACTTTTTTTTTTTTTGGTTTTGAATAGACTATGAATTAATGAAATTTAACTGAAGTGTTATTTTAATTTGGGGGATAAAAGCAACTCAATGATTCAGAGTTTCGTAAATGATATGTATAGTTCAATATGTGTTACCTCTTCTTGCAATATTCGTCCCCCCCAGGGTTAAATCTTCCGTAAAGCAATAAAACACTACGAGCAAAAACGAAGTCAGGAACTCTCTGACACCCCCTAGTTATATATTTTCTATTTTATATTTATTTCAATGAAGCAGCTAATAATTATAAAATCAAGCTACACTTTTACATTTATAAGAAAGAAGTTTAGTCAAATGTTAGATACAAGATATTACAAAAGAACAAAAAAGACCAACCACCACTCTAAGCACTAATCAAAATACAAAAAGAAATAGCTTAGAGAGTACAAATTATACAGCCAAAACTAAAAACACGTTTTTTTTTTAATTTCACTACTTCAGAGAAAATCCCAAATCTATAGCCCAATCCCTAAACAATTCAATTCCAAAACTAACCCAGAAAACTAGATTAACTTATCAACACTAGAAACAAAAGAGAGATTGCATTGGTCGTTAATGCCATGAGGAAACAGTGAGGAGAGGAACATTGTTCCAAGCCAAGGAGATGAAACCTGGCTCTGATTCAACAAGTGAATACAATGTGCTGTAATTGTAGTTCCATAGGAGCAGCTTCGCTTGGCTTACTGCATAATTGCTCGGTTTAACCGGCTCAAACCCGGCTCTTTCCATCAACACTCTCCATTGCTCTTTCCCTTCCATACGCTCTGACCAGGTTCCCGGTTTTTCACTACCGGGTCCGACCAAATCCGATATTCTCCTACCGAACAACACTCTCTCCACTCTCAGCCTTTCTTTCGAGTCTCGCTCCAAATTCGGTTCGAGTGATTCGAAAACCGCCGAGTAGAACCGGAGAGCGTTCTTAACCCGGTTTGCGAATTCGACCCGGTTTAAACTCACTTCGTATTCAGCGAGGGTCACGATTCTCGGGTTTAGCGATCTGGCGAGCCGGAGTGCAGTATCGACGGTGGTCGCCGTTTCGTCGAGAAGCTTGTAAAGCTCGAGCATGAAATTCACGGCAAGTACTTCATCCGGGTCGACCCGAAAACTGGACCCGCTTAGTAAGTGGATCGGAGTGAGGATCGGATAAAACTCGAAATTCAGATCCAAAAGCGCCGCGAAATCGCGGAGGCGGTTTCCTGTAGCGATCAGAGAAGGTCCCGGTGATTCGCCGAGAGACGGAGCGGGTATACCCGAAATCCGGATTCGGGTGGGTTTTCCGGAAGCTCGGGTCGCTAGATCTTGCAATAGAGCTGCCCACTGGATACCTTGAAAAATCCCGAAATCGACGATGTGAATGTTGCTGGATTTGTGTGTAGCTTCTAGAATCGCTTGATTCGCCGTCAAGTGAGCGAATTTGGAGTAAGGGCAAGCGTCGTTTAAGGTTTTATAAGAGAGTATGAAGTCTTCGAGCGACGATTTCATTTCCTTGTTCGCCGCCGACGATTCGGGAAACAGAGCTTCCGCGAAGTAAAACCCAACTCGCTCCGTCGGGTCGCCCAACTCCGATACGGTTTCTCGGATCCGAATCAGCGTTTCCGGTTCAATTTCCGATTTCCGTGCACAGTCGTGGATAGCCTTTAAAATCGGCCGGTCAAGATCGAAATCCGGCTCCTTTGTTACTAGCTGCGGCGGAGAGGAAGAAGGAGGCGGAGGATGTTGTGCTAGCGGCGGAGATGTGGCCCACATAGCGGTGGAAACCGGCGGGTGAGAGAGTGGACTCGCTGACTCATCCTTATCTGAGACAATGACTCGGTTAAGACCCGACGGAACAGTGAGTCGACTAGGGAATGCCCCGAATGGATCGTGGCCGTGGATTGAAAAATCCGGATTGGTCTGCAACGCATCTCCACCGTTGATCAAACTCTCCATCCAGTCGTCCGACTCGAACTCTCCATCCGAAAACCTAAATCCCTCGGAAGCGACGGCGTTTTGATGCTCCAGGCGTGGAAACTGGAAAACCGGGTCTCCAGTTACCTGAAACGGGTCGGAAAAACCCGAACCGGGAAGACCATACTCTAAGGATTCACTGGGCCAGGGATTGTGGTGTTCCTGTTGCTGTTGTTGTTGTTGTTGTTGTTGCTGTTGTTGCTGCTTCTGTTTGATGAGTTGTTGAGCTATGGCCATCAAGTTTCCACTGTCGGTACACATATACGCCATTCTCCGGCGACGAAGGCGTTTCTGGTGTGTGGTTGAGTCAGGCTCATACAGAGAAAGAAAAGGGGAAAGAGAAAAAAGATTGAGTGAGGAACGGCAGATTTTAGTAGGGAGGGAGACAACGGTAAGCCCTAGAAAGTGGACAAACCTTGATCAAATTCTGTCCGTTCGATTACGTTTTATTTTTTTCCTGTCTTGGGCCACAACCGGGCCCGGCTTATCTTTTATCTCATATTTTTTTGACATTACGTTTTATTTCATTTTAGTATGTTTTGTGAATATTTTAATAATTTTTTAATCAAATACTACCACTTTAATTTTCAATTACAGAATTACCGTTTTAGATTCTCGTTATTAATCTGCAAAATGATATAATAGTTCAGTTATTTATTTGTTTTTAGTTTTGCTAAGAATCACAATATTTTTTGTTTAGTTGTTTCACAAATCTAATACCAAAAACAGTATGTCATTTCATAAATTTTTAATTAACAAAACAACTACGGTTTTAACTATAACAAAAAAAAATATATATATATTTTTTGTTATTATTACAACAACAACAGTACCAAGCGGTTGCATCAGTCCATTCAAACCCTTAATATCGAAGAGTGTGACATCATCCCCACCGTTTGTTGACATCATCTCCACCGTTTGATTTTTAAGTTGGAAGAATCAGATCAATGACTTTGCTAAATGCGACACGTCGACAACTGTCTTCTGCTACTTGTCACCTGCATGACTTTTCTGAATCTTTTATTTGATTAAAATTATTATAAAGGTAGACACTGACAAAAAAAGAAGTAAAAGATTGATGTAAGAAAAGTAAAAAAGGAAAGGTTAAAATTTTTTTATATTAGTGTAGTTTCTGCTTTTAAGCCGCAAAGCTGTTTCTTATCAACCAAGAATTTGAATTGGGATTGGTTAACAAAACCGGTTAACATTGACTTGTTTTAGTTTCACTTACTTTGGGAAAACCGATCGACAGTTAAGGTAAGCAAACATCCGGAGTAAAACCACTTACAAGAAAACAAAAAGAAAA
This sequence comes from Kernera saxatilis, assembly GCA_900406395.1. Taxonomy (NCBI): domain Eukaryota; kingdom Viridiplantae; phylum Streptophyta; class Magnoliopsida; order Brassicales; family Brassicaceae; genus Kernera; species Kernera saxatilis. The sequence continues at coordinate 11,832 of OVAY01001427.1, read as the reverse complement.
AGAGACTCAAATGGATTCAACATGGCTTAAAGGAACCAAACAATAGACTTGTTTTATTTTGTATACGCGTCTATTTATCTCAACGTTATTGTCTACGAGGACGGCCTGTGGGCCTATAAGTAGGGCCCATATGCAGGGCCCTATATGGAGCAAAAGCGATAGGTGGCGGGGCCCACAAGTATTTGTTTGATCTTTGACGAAGAAAATGGAGCAGCCGGAAAAGCTAAAATTACCCAAAATACTAAGAAATACCAAAACAAAACCAACGCAATTAAAAAACAAGTAAAGAGTTAAAAGAGGTTTATATAGATTTACATCGTCTTTCAATCGCATATTCTAGTTTTTCTTTACCAAAAAATATTCTAGTTATTCATAAACCAGATTCTATCATTCATGTATAGCAGGTTTTAGGTGTGCCAAATGTGCAAATACATGAACTCCACATATTTAAGTTTTGTTTTTTATATTTTAAAACTCTAAATTTTTAAATGTTTACAAAAAGAATTCCAATTTTTAAATTCATTAATATAAGCTATAATAATTTTTTTTTTTAAATGAGAATAACACATAGCCCAAATAGTATTTGAGTCGGAGCTGATTCATAAAAGACATATATATCTAGCTACAATTTTATTGACATCACAAAAAACTACGTTCGAACTACAATCTATACAAGCTACTATAAACATGAATTTATAATCTACAATAATTTTTATATTTGAGGTTTGAAAGCTTTTAGTCATTTAGCCAATTGTTGGACTAAACATGTTTTCATGCTTATAGACTTAACTTTGTATTTTTTTTTAATTAGGGCGAAAATATAGGAAAAAAACAATATAGTGAATTAAAAAAGCACATAGGAACGACATTGGACTCTTGAGACATCACTCTTTTTTCATTTCATCGTTGTATCCGCGTCAAAAGGCCAGAGTCCCCTACTTCCACTATACTTTATTTATAACTTATAAGTAAAATATCTTAAATTATTTAACATTAAACCAAAAAAAAAAATATCTTAAATTACATATCAAACATGGTATTTGGCCTCAGCTGGTCCAAATCTACCTTTTTCTTTTCACTTTTGATATTTTTACTACTAAGTGACATGGACTGTTCTAATTCCGTAATGATTTCAAGAAGTGACCCCATTGGCATACATAGAAGGAGAATGAAGAAGATGAGGTTTTGAAAAGGACTTTTCTTTGAAAATGGCAATGCCACTTTAGTGTTTCTCCATTGCAACTATCTGCAAGTGGACTTGGAGAGAGAGAGAGAGAGAGAAAGGGACAGTAATAAGCGTGAAAGGGTTTGATTTGTCTTTTCTTTCCTTTCTTTCCAAGTCATCTTTGGGGTTTTGTATGTATGACCAAAGAGTGGCATTGAGTCATCACCAAGAAAGTGTCACTCTGTTTGGGCTCTTACTTATCTCTGTTTGTGTTTACCCATTTTTGTCACCTCTTTTGCCTTTTTTGCACTAATTTTCATTTTAGCCCTCACTCACCATATTTTTTGTCTCATCATTTTCAATTTGAACTAATTTTCATGTCAACCCTACAAAATATATTTATTTATCCTTTTCTGTAAATAAATATTATTAACTCTAATAAAGTAAGGTAAATGATTTATCGTAAATCCCTAATTTTTTTCATTTGACATTAATTTTTTTTTCAAGAACTATCATTACGATTTTCCCTTGAAAATATTGATTATGAACATTAATATATGTTTAACACACAAATTTACATAAATATATTTAAAAACGAAAAATAGAAAAATGTTTTGATCAAGAATTATAAAAACTTATGAAATCTGATTAATGTTTTTGTACGTGTTGTCTTTTTACTTCTAAATATTTTTGCAAGAAAATATGATTTTATTTTTATCTACTAATAATTTTTGAAAAAATTGCTAGGAAGCAAATGTAATTATATTTTTGGATAAAATCCTTTTACAAACAACAATCATCAAGAGAACTGGCAAGAAAAATATTTGGTGACGACTGTCATTCAATCAAAAACAACATAAATTATCTTTTTTTGTTTTTACAAAGTCCCTTTCCAAAAACTTAACTTTCGTAGCTTTTTATTGACCAGCTAGTTCCCTTTGTCGTCCAAATTGCATTGCAATTCATCAAACAATCTCGACGCTTTTCAACGTTAACAAAAAGAAAATTGCTTGCGGGCCAAGCCATTAAGAAGGAAATCAATAAACATGGGCTTTAGGGGGGGGGGGGGGGTCTCGATTTCATCATCGAGCGTGTTCATCTGAACATGTCTACACTCCAATAGAACCTTTTCGTCTTCCCAATAGCTACAAAATTAGAAACAATCAATCAAAACCATGGTGTTATACTCGAAAGTGCAAAGTGTATGATCAACATTTAAAAAGGTAACTCACCCAAAGAACGCAGCGCCACATCTTTTGTTTACCAGCCTATTGAGCGCCTGGAAGCAAGAAAATTTCAAAACGAATAAGATTTCGCAGTTTTCCTCAAACCGAGAGGGACACATGCTCAGACTCGTAGTGATAGGAGGTTGCCAATAGGCAATAGCCTACAACTGTTTCAGAATTTCGTAGAGTACCCCTATTCTCAGATGATCATTACGGATAAGCCGGTTCGTCAAAGGCCCAAGACCTCCTATACCCATATAGTTCGGTATTAAGTATCAAACTATAGATGCTTTTGGTGCATGTTTATCTATTCAACACGAGAAAAACAAAAAAAACAAAAAAACAAAAAAAGAATAAAAGAAATAAGAGCCATCGTACTTGTAGAATCATAGTTGTCTATGGATTCCTTTTAGTATAATTGAGAATATAATTTGAATGTTTCCTTTTACGTAATTATCATATTGTATGTCCCTTTTTTTTATGTCCTTTTTTTTTAATGATGATATGATTAGGGAATAACTGAGAATGTCTTATTTGTTTTGTTTTGTCTTCTAACGTTCTTTATTGTGATGAGTTATTATTGGTCTTCTTCCTTTCTAAAACAGAAGACACACAAGACTATGACTGACTGTTGTTATAACAGAGAAATAAGAAAAACCGAGTTTCATACATATTGTCTCAAGCTTGTGTTGTTGTTGAGTTTCAAAGAGATATTTTTGGGAAAAAGGTGTTGTCGCTGTGAGGATTAAGAAGAGTAATGCCTTCGGCGAGTAGAAGACAACCATGATAAAGGTGGAGTAAAAAAGTTTGTAGTTGTTAACCTTAAATAATGTTCTTAGATAGATGTGTTAGAACTTAATAAACTTTGTTTTGCAGTCGCATATTAGTGATTAGTTTAAAAGAACAACTGATACCTCGTTAGTGATTAGTGTGGTTTTGTCTAACGTTTTATCTTTTAGTCTTTGCTGAGTGACCGAGTCTTCTGTAATATAAGTAGTCACTAGGAAATTTCAGTATTGTACATAATTATTGATTGTAGTGCAGAGGAAAAATGGATTACATATGTTTCAAATAGAAAGGCCAGACCCATGGGCTTTCACTCGGTTTTATCGTAACATGATTGGGCTATATAAAAAGCCCATTTAAGGTTTAATTAGTAATCAATCACTGAGTCTGAGATGTGGCCGATACTCAGTCTGTATTCTGTAATACCAATAATCAATAACATCCAACGGTTCCAACCTGTAATAGAATGTCTATTATCTCCCAATAATATACAAAATATATTTGTCCATTGTCAAAAGCCTCATCACAAACCCGAACTAAAAGTCGAATTCCAATAATATTCTTTATCCAATTTTTTTCCATGGGGCCAAAAAAAAAAATTGATAAAAAAATATATAAAAAAGAGGATAAAATACTTTTAATCTTTTTTTTACAGAATACGAGAAACCCTAATAGGCAAACCGTTAGGAAAATCAACGAAAGGGAAAGCAAAGGGCTGATCATCTTCTGCTAATTCCCAATTAAAATTAAGAACAAGATGATGAATAAACACCGCCATTTCTAGCTTGGCTAACTCCGAACCAGCACATAGCCTTGGCCCTCCTCCAAACGGCATGAAGTTGTTCCCCCACGTCGAAAAGCTACCACATCCTGACGAAGACGACCCGCACGCTCCGTTGTTTTGCTGCTCGTAAAAACGACAAACAGTTTTAAAGAACAAGTAGACCAAAAAGGGGAAGAAGAACACGTGCTTGTTGGCACCACCCCCACGTGGGTCATTAATCATCTTACCTTCCCCACTCACTCTAACATCATGACTCCCATTATTATTATTTTTTATTTATTAAAGTATTATCCTACAATCTTAATTCCTTTTTTTTCTAATTCGCCGATTTGATAAATTTAATTTAATAGAGTGGGACCGGTCAACGTGGCAGAATCTAACACACGTACAAGTCATCGGGCGTGTGAGATCCGTCAATGCCGTGGTACCATCGTCCGTCAAATCTAATCTACCATAACTCGACTCTTAATCAACGGTCACGATTAAAACCTCTTTTGTGGGCCTTAAGCGTTTGATGTGATTATAAGAATTTAGGCAGCTTCTCACGTCATTAAAGACATACCATCCTACTAATTAATTGTCTTCACGTACATTACCACGTCTCTTTTCTCTTTCTCTCTCTTCTTTTTTACTTAAATTGTCACATTATATGCTTCACACGATATTCTCTCTAATCGAAGTAATGTTTTCTATTATTAATGCAAAATTAAATTCTCTTAAAAAAAATTTGACCAATAATATTTTATAGTGTTTTTTTATTATTAATTAAATTATATTTAATTAGACAATAAATGATGTTTTTTTATAAAAAAAAACAAAAAATTTATTAAATTTCTGTTTTTCTTAAATTGTGTGTAACATTCTTAAACATCACTTAAAGTGAAACAAAGGGAATAAATGATATATGACGTGTTAAAATCTAACTTTCAAGATAATTTGAAAAAAAAAGAAGGCTTTGCCATAATAATGGTTCTCGTATAGTATCCATAGATAGTTTAGTCAATGCATATGGACGTATGACGTATCAATTCATGCATAGATGAAAGTATATATTATAACACTTAATGAGTATTAGTTATGGAATATTTACCTGTTGCCATCTCCAAGGATTAAAGAGATTAGGCTCGTCGTAACGAGACCTATCCAAATGTACGGCTGAGATCACCGGTAACACTTTCCACCCACTCGGGATATCGTATCCTTTTTCCCAACATTAAAAGAGGAAATTATTTAATATTTTTCAGCCAATAACATTCTTTATATTTCGGATTTCATTATTTATGTATGTAAAAGTTTACCTTTGTACCGAACGTCTTTGAGTGCTTTGCGATGCAAAAACCTTACTACATTTCCTAGTCGAAGAGTCTCATTTATAACCTTCATTAGACAAAAAAAAAGCTAATCAATAATTTTGTCCTCACAAGAAGCTAAATAAAACTATAAAATAAATGATAAATATTAACATACACATTGAGTAAAGTCCATTTTCTTGTAATCATCCCAATTCAATTCTGATTCTCCAAGTTCCTTCTTCGCCCTCGCGATCTCAAGATGCTCTTCCTTCAAAAAGTTAAAATCAATAAACATAAATTAATAACAATCAAATAAACTTGTAATACGTCATAATTGGTAGTAGTTAACTTGTACTGTTATAATTATATTACCCTAAGCTCTTGAATGGCTTTAGGGCAACCTTGAAGGAAGAAGATAGCGAGAGCAATGGCGACAGAGGAAGTCTCGTGTCCGGCGAATAACAAACTAAGAATGAGATCGAGAATTTGCTCCGTCGATAGATTCGAATGTTTTAAAACCCATCCCAAAAGATCATCATCTGTTCTATGTTTCCTCTCATGATGATCACTTTTACTAATTTCTGCTTCATCCTCTGTTTTCACTTCTTCTTCTTCGTCTTCCTCTACCTTAATCTCTGATTTTCTCTCTTCCATTTTCCTCTCAATAAACTTCAATATCGTCGCTCGTGACTGCACAATAATTTAAAACCTTTTTTATTTCATATATAGCTATAAATAAAAAAACATTACCTATAATGAAAGGTTGTGCCTTTACAGCAAAAAATGTGCAAATCTTTTTTTCAAATTTTGTTGGTTTCAATTAATGTACCTGAAGAGCTTTACGATAAGCAGTTCCTGGGAGATTGAGAGGAGCAGAGACAACACCTTTCATGAAAGTAACATACTCTTTCTTTAACTGCTCTGTTTCTTCTTCTCCAGGATCCATACTCATTATATGCTTCGCCATTAGATTGAACGTAAACTGCTCAATTTAAACCAACAAACAAAAAGTTAGATTCAAAAGTTTCAGAAACAAAAACCCAATTCAAGAAAAAAAGGATAAAAGGAACCTTTTTGGCTTCATCTTGAGCAGAGAAAACAGAGTGTTGTTGCCAAGAATCAAGAACGAACAAAGTGTGTCTCTCAACGTCTTTAAGAAGAATCGTTCTTAGACGAGCGTGACTTAGAAAGTTAAGCGAGATACTCCTCATGTCTCTGTGCATGTCCCCAACAAGAACAAGCATCGACCATTTCCCAAGAATCCCACCGATACTTCGAGGATAACTACATTCGAAGAGCCTCCCTTCGTTCTGTAATACGAATCTGTTGAGTCCCGCATCAGCTGATACAATCGTTGGTTCTCCAAACAAATTCGATCTGTATATCTTCCCATACCTATAAAAAAAACCCACAACATTAGTCAAATTCCAGAGAAAAACAGAGGATGTTTTTGAGTTTTATGAGATTTGTTTACTTGGAGATATGTTGTTGCATGAAGTCACCGAGAGTTGTGGCGGAGTAAGGTTTGAGATAACCGATTGTTTCGCCGAGAAATGGCCAACCGGATTTTCCCGGAGGAAGATTGAATCTGTGTCGACTTCTTCTCTTCAAGAGAATCAAGAAGAGGAGAAGAGACAGAAGCGATGGGAGAAGAAGAAGAGACAAGAGAGTATGCTCTGTTTCGAACATGGAGTTTCTCTCTCTCTCTCTCGATACTTTGCCTTTTCTTGTCTGAGAGATTGGGAATCGGACCTCTACTGAAAAAGGCAGCTTCTGTTTGTAAGAGGGGGATTTAAAGAAGTCAGAAAATTATTATTGTTATCATCGTCATTAATTTATTAAATCTTCCGATTAAGCTAACCTAACCAATGGGCTTCCTGGCTTTTGTTTTCCGTATTCATTACTTTTGTTGCCTCGTTATGCTTTAAATCCTTTATTTATTATATTCAAAAAAAAGTTGCAGAAAGCTGCGATGCCAAAATAGTTTAACAGCTATTTTATAAGTATAATTAAGGATATTAATTATAATCATCTTATATATACTAAAGTACAAATCATAATTTCACCGTGGTAGAAAAAAGAAAGTAATTTGTTTTAAATCCAAAGAATCGAAGGTAAACCGTACATTACACAATTAAAAGTTCGTTGATTGGATCATAAAGTACTGTGTATGAGTTATCTGATCAAGTGTGAGATTTTTTTAATTAATAACCATTCGTGCTAATATAAAACAGTTTTTTTGATAAATGCTCCAGCAGAATCCCAGGAAGTCCGGTATGGTCTCCATAGGGTTTAATAGAGAATTCCAGAAATAGCCTCATGAGTTTGGGAAGAAAGGACCTCACGAGCAGGGGTAGAACAGTGAAAATGTCAGAAGGTCCCCTTCACGAGCGTGCGGTCAAAGACAGAGTTATTAGATTATTACCGAACTGGACAGTCAAACCCGTAGACTTTTGGCTTTGTCTTTTTTTGCACCTCAATAGTCACAAACACTCGTTCACTCCATTTTTTTGTGAAAACAAATAAAAATTAAGTTTACAATTTTAAGATAATTTTTATTGTTGATCCAATTCTGAATCACACCATGAAATATAGTATATATTACTATGATAATATATTGTCAGCGGGTATAAACTGTATTACTAAGTATATATTTAAATGATACTGTAATTCATTTTGTAGTTTTTTTATATATATATATATATATATATATTAATTCTATTTATCTTCACCATTTTACTTTAGTCATTTTCATAGTAGATAAAAAATATAAACCTGTAAATATGCAATACTACGGCGCAATATAATTTTAGTCGAAGTATAAGTGAAGATAAGTTACAGAACTGTTTTAGTTTTTTCTCTCAAACTTTTCTTTTAATATATATGGGAATTACATAATATGCCCTTAAATTCGAAAATTGAATATTTGTACTAAGTAAATAAAAATGTAATACTCTTTATTTTAATACATAAATTTATTATTTGCAGAAAGAATTGACTATCACAGTTGTAGAGGCCGTCATTATGGCAACAAGAATATATGGTGCTTAATACTATTCCATCCTCCGTTTATTTTAAGTGACTTTTTAAGATATTTTTTTTTGTTTTAAATGAGATGTTGTTTTCAAAACTTTATATAAAATTTAAATGTATTTGATATTTTTGACTAATTAGATAATATTGTATATTTTTTTATTAGTCGAATTAGTTGTAGTTAATAAAGTTTTTATGAAAAAGAGGTAAATTAAAGGAAAATTTTATAATTTTTTAATTAGTGTGTAAAAACCTTAAACATCATTTAAACTAAAATGGAATGAATATATAAAAACTATATTAATTTGTAGGGAAAAAAATAATAATAGAAGAATAACGAAACTTAAAAATCGTCATTGCAAATACTTCATCTGTTTCACTTGAAATGATGTTTAAAAATGTTACATACAAATTAAAAAAAAAGAAATTCAATAAATTTTTGGTTTTTATAGAAAGATATCATTTATTATTTAATTAAGAATAATATAAACAATTATAAAAAATATTATAAATACTATTGGTTAAATTTCCTTTAACAGAATTTAATTTTGCATTGATAATAGAAATCATCACTTAAAATAAAACAAAACAAATTAGTTTAAACATCATTTAAAGTGAAACGGATAGAATATATGACTAAAATTAATTTTTTTTCTCAATAGTTAAATTTGTATAGGAATCATAAATATAAAATTTATACATCCTATTTTGAATAATCACATATCCAATAAAAATATGGTAAACTGTTACAAGTCCCCTCTAATAAAATTCCAACTAACAAAAAATAAAAAAATAAAAAAATTCCAACTAACAATAAATATGTTAAAGATGCATTAAATAAAGCAATTTAATAGTTGCAGATGGTTACACGCTTGTAGAGGTCTTCGAAACCGTAAACCAAAAGATCTTTGCATTTTAGATCATTGAATGGAATCCAAGAAAAAAATCAACAAACGACAAAAAAAATCGTTTGTTTTTACTGTTGACCAACACAAGGATGATTATTACCACGAGTGTAGTAATTTGTATTATAAGATCCCAAACGAGTGTAGTAATTTTTATTGTAGTAATTTGTAATATAAGATTCCATAATTATTACCACGAGTGTAAATTTCATTTACTATATAAAAAAAAAAAAATCCATTTACTACATCGCATAACAATAGTATAGCATACCTTTCTTTTCAGTATGCTATATACACACACATATGGACTTCTCTTAACATATCTGTTAATCCAGCTTTTACATAGCAACTGGAAATTCCATAAGTTACTATGTATTTTTTTTTTTATAACTCATAGATAAATCTCAGATTTATGGAGAGGTCTAAACTAATCTCCTGGAGGAGATACAGTTCACGGATAGACCTTCTCTCTGGATATACAAATGAACTTAAAAACATAGACCCATATCCGTATGAATGTCCAGGAACAATGTATTGTAATTAAAATTTAGAATTTAGAATCAATGATAAAAAGCTACTATGTATTTGAAACTAAAATTTAGAGTCAATGATAGTCTAGATAGATTGACCGGGTTGTCCAAATTAATAATCTCTACTATTGACATTGTAATACTCCCTCTATCCTTTTATTTTTTAACAACATAACTAATTATTCTCTCTATCCTATTTTGTAAGTTGTTTTAAGGTTTTTTATTTGTTTTATTTTAGTAAATGTTTCACAAGTTTTAATACAAATTTTAAATACATTACATATTTTAGAATCATTTATAATTTTATATTATGCAGTATTTTTTATGATTGATTGAATTATATTAAATTAAAATATTTAATAATACTTTTGTAAAGAAAAATGAATTTTTTAATAGGAGTGCATTCAGTCAAAACATCTTATAAAATGAGACAGATAAAATATTATATTTCTATTCGAGTCTAACGTCAAAAAAAATATAATTTTATTTTTGGGGTTTTAGTTTATTTAATATTATTTTAAACGATTTTTGTGAATTCATGTGAATCTTCAAATATCTGCAGTAAAAGTCAATTCAAAGATGACAAAAACAGTCAATTCAACATAAACAAAATAAAAAGAAAGAAAATTGGATTTTAAACAAATTTAGATATGAAATTATCAGAACTCATATTTTGAGCGAAACAAATACTATTCTATTGTAAATAATTTTCAGTATGGTTAATATCGCAAATTTTAATAACGAATATTTGGAAAAATCCAAATAGGGTCGTTATTGATTGTGAGAGAAAGCTGGCAGGGACCATTATTCCACAACCTTTTGGTTGTCACCTCTTATTCCCTTTGATAATTATTCACATACTCCATGGGTCAGTAGTCTTTCTCCTTTTCGTTTTGTTCAATACTCTTGTTAATAATATGTATGCTTTTCTTTCTTTTTAATTTGCTGGATTAGCACAAGAATCATAATCATTATTGGAGTGAAGCGAAAAACGGATGTCCACAGTCCACACTCGTATTTGTAATTTTATTAATCAAGAGATTTGAAATCGAAACTTACAATAAATTACCAAAGAAATGATGCATGTAACAATGACCGGACATGTAAAGTAAACCAAATCCAGAACGATATTCTCTAACCAAGCTAAATCGAAATTTGTCTACTCTGACCGTTACCAAATCCTTTTTGTAAAGAACAAAACCAAAACGAAACTGAATTGAACCAAACTTAATGCTAAATATTATATATTAAACAAAATCGAATCAATTAACATTTGTTATAAATAAAAAATAATAAAATATATTTAGTTATATCAATACAATTTTAATCTAGGATAACTTCTTAATATTTTCATTATTTTTGTAACCCAAAACCAAAATAAGAAGAAAAACAAACGAAATGCTAGTTCAAACCGAACCCAACAAAATAATACCTACCTCTACATCCATCCTAAATCAGTCTCCAATGACCTCAAACAACATGACAAAATTACAAAGCTACTATGGAAATATTTTTTTTTGGGTCAACCACACATTTAAGCTACTGTTATTTACTTTTTATATTTTTGTATAATTATGTACGTGGTTTCGAATTTTAACCACTATTGTATTCCCATCATCCCATGTATATATAAATCGTATATACGTATCTACGTGTGTACGTTGAATTATTGATGGAACAGAAGCTTCTAGGATAGGTTAGAGATCCGTTGATTCCTCAAAATACCGAAAAACTAGGATTTGTGAATACTTTTCACAGTGCTTTATCAAAAGCTCTTTAGGAAATCTCTTTTTTATTAATTCATCAATAACTGAATAATACATTAAACCTGAATAGGCTATTTATAAGAATAGCTAAAAACCCTAGAAAAGCCTAAAAAATAAATATTAAAATATAATTATAATTAAAATACAAATAAATGATAATTATTTAGATATGCAAATAAGTAATAAAAATATTTGGAATATTTCCAAATATCACGCTGCATCAGATCTCGCCGGCCAAGAAAGATTCATCCTCGAATCTTCAACCGTGTTTTTGGCACCAAATCTGCACGAACGGGATTTTGCACGGAATCTGCAGATACCGAATCTTCACGGATTTTGCACGAA
>OVAY01001426.1:0-29479 GCA_900406395.1 Kernera saxatilis | reverse complement strand
AAGTTAAAGTGATTATCTCCAAGTCGTTTGAGCTCTTCGGAGTGAGTGTTTTCTCTTGTAGGAATTGGCTCATGCTTTACTCGTTTGTTAGCATTTCTTACGCACTACCAATCCCATTGTGGATTGACAATCTATCTCTATCTTTATCGCTTTTCTCTATCTTAGATGTTGTTTTGGCACATTAGAATTGTCCGATGATGCCTTTCGATTATGTAACCGGTTAATTTGAAATGAGAAATTTGGTGTACAAAAGAAAAAAGAAAAAGGCATAGTTTGGATTTCCTAGCAGCATTAAATATTTAAATTTAAATGAGACAAAATAATTTTAGTAGAATAGGACCATGTGATTAAGATATATACATGAATCAATGTTAGAAGTAGCGAACATAAAAACATGTTCATAATGATGTATTTACAATTACACAAATTTGTGAATCAAAGAATACAAGAGATTTAATTGAAAACAAAACGAATTAATTGATAGTGATCTAATGGGTAAAAGGTTTCATCGTATAAATTAAAAGAACAATTTTTGAATCTTTTCACTATGGTTTTAATCAGATTATAACCATTATAGATGTTTAAAATGCTAAAAATATCAAATTTTCTATAGATCTTTGAAATTAATCAGAACATGGGTTCAAGATCTTCTACTTATAAGAAAAGAACTAATTGAAAAATGAGTCTGGACTCTGGATAATTTATTGTTCATTAAAAGTAATAAAGCGATGCACGCGTATATTTATACGTATGAATGGTGTGAAGAATTGGTTGTAGAATGTTGAATCTTTTGGGCGCCAGAATGGTGTTCGAAAAAATTAAACTTATATGTATTTTCTTAAAATAAAAGAAATTTCGGATTTAATAAATATAGTGGGCTTTGAAGGAGTTAGTGGAGAAACAGAGGAATTTAGCTTTATTGGATCCTGTGAGTGACTGAGATAAATACAGCCCACTTTCGGTTTATTGTGTATCTATGTGTATATATGTACTCGTGTATCTGCCTATACATTCCCTCAAACATTCAATTTGTCTGCAAAAGGTTTTGAAAAAAAACCAAAGTGGAAAAATAATTTTAAAGAGGAAAAAAATAAAAAAGAAGATACAAGCAATCTAAATAATCGGTTTTTAATATGAGTGTGAGTGGCATGGTGATTTGGTTTCTGATTTCCAAAGGCCTCCACCCAAAATCAAATATTGTAAATTTGTAATTGTGATGGGAAAACAAAACCCCAAAAAAAAAAAAATGATTGTATTTTCCTTTCAATTGTCATATCATATGTATTAGACTATACAGTATAGTTGTCCAAACCGGCTAAATTTCCGAGATGAAAGAAATCAAATCAGATCAGAATTTAATTCAGCTGTAATGTTTTTATTTTATGTACATATCTGAACAACTGAACCAAAAAAAAAAAGGAACAAGTGTTATATACGAAGTAAGTAATTTTGAAAAAGTAAGAAAAGTAAAAGGAGAGTGGAAAATGGATGAGTTTCTCTTTTCTTTTCTTCCCCACACAAACCATAATGCCTTAACCAACAAAAGCCAGACCATTAGACGCACTCCACAATCATCACCTTCATCATGACTTCTTCTCTTCTCCTTCCTCATCTTCTTCAAACCCTTAAATCCACCATTGTTAACCCTAAAACCTTTCTCAACTTCACCACACTTCATCACACAATATTTTCACTTTCTTCCTAAAAGCCATGAACAAGAACACTTCTCCTTCTCTTGTTCATCTCTTTCTCCTTCTTTTTCTTCTTCCTTTCTTCGCTTTCCCTTCCTTAGCTCTCAAGGTTTCACCTCAACTCTTGTCTCTTCTTTCCCTCAAATCATCTCTCTCTGGCTCTCCCTCTGCCTTTCAAGACTGGAAAGTCCCTGTCGCAACCACTGATGCTGAAAACGACGCCGTTTGGTGTTCTTGGTCCGGTGTAGTCTGTGACAATGCAACGGCTCAAGTGATTTCCCTTGACCTCTCTCACAGAAACCTCACGGGTCGTCTTCCTCAACAGATTCGTTACTTGTCGAGCTTACTCTACTTGAATCTCAGTGGGAATTCTTTGGAGGGTTCGTTTCCGACTTCTCTCTTTGATCTCACCAAGCTCACTACTCTTGACATCAGCCATAACTCGTTCGACTCAAGCTTCCCTCCCGGAATCTCCAAGCTCAAGTTCTTAAAGGTTCTCAATGCATTCAGCAACAACTTCGAAGGTCTGCTGCCTAGTGACGTGGCTCGTCTTCGTTTCTTGGAAGAGCTTAACTTTGGTGGGAGTTACTTCGAAGGAGATATTCCTGCATCTTATGGTGGTTTACAGAGATTAAAGTTTATTCATTTGGCCGGAAATGTTCTTGGAGGTGATTTACCTCCAAAACTGGGGCTCTTATCGGAGCTCCAACACATCGAGATCGGTTATAATCAGTTTACAGGAAACATACCCTCAGAGTTTTCGCTACTGTCAAATCTTAAGTACTTCGACGTTTCCAATTGCAGCCTCTCTGGTTCTCTGCCTCAAGAACTCAGAAATCTCTCCAAGCTAGAGACTTTGTTTCTTTTCCAAAACGGTTTCACTGGCGAAATTCCGGAGAGCTACAGCAACTTGAGAGCTCTAAAGTCTCTAGATTTGTCGAGTAATCAGCTTTCTGGAAATATCCCATCAGGCTTCTCGAGCTTGAAGAACCTCACATGGCTTAGCTTAATTAGCAACAACCTCTCAGGTGAAGTCCCTGAAGGAATCGGTGAACTCCCGGAGCTAACCACATTATCTTTGTGGAACAATAACTTCACCGGGGTTCTACCTCAGAAGCTTGGATCAAACGGAAAGCTTGAGACAATGGATGTCTCTAACAACTCGTTTACCGGCACGATCCCTCCTTCTCTTTGCCATGGAAACAAGCTATACAAGCTCATCCTCTTCTCCAACATGTTCGAAGGTGAGTTGCCAAAGAGCTTAACAAGCTGCAATTCTCTGTGGAGGTTTCGGATTCAGAACAATCGCTTGAACGGCACGATTCCGTTCGGGTTTGGCTCTCTGCGTAATCTCACGTTCGTCGATTTGAGCAACAACAGATTCACCGACCAAATTCCGGCGGATTTAGCAACCGCCCCTGTTCTTCAGTACTTGAATCTCTCTAGCAATTCATTCCACAGCCGATTGCCGGAGAATATCTGGAAAGCGCCGAATCTACAAATCTTCTCAGCGAGTTTCAGCAAGTTGATCGGTGAGATCCCTAATTACGTCGGATGCAAGAGCTTCTACAGGATCGAGCTGCAGGGGAATTCTCTAAACGGAACGATCCCTTGGGACATCGGACACTGCGAGAAGCTCCTCTGTTTGAATTTCAGCCAAAACTATTTATCCGGGATCATTCCATGGGAGATTTCGACGCTTCCTTCGATCGCCGACGTAGATCTTTCTCATAATCTCCTGACGGGAACAATCCCGTCGGATTTCGGAAGCTCCAAGACTATCACGACTTTCAATGTTTCGTACAATCAGCTAATCGGCCCAATTCCAAGCGGTTCGTTCGCGCATCTGAATCCGTCGTTTTTCTCTTCAAACGAAGGGCTATGCGGAGATGTCGTCGCGAGACCTTGCAACTCCGACACGGCCACAGAAACGGATCTCGACGGTCATCATAACGAGCAGAGACCGAAAAAAACCGCCGGAGCTATTGTTTGGATAATGGCGGCGGCGATTGGGGTCGGTTTCTTCGTCCTCGTCGCTGCCACTAGATGCTTCCAGAAAAGCTACGGAACCAGAGTCGACGGTGGACGAGGCGGCGGAGAGATAGGACCGTGGAAGCTAACCGCCTTTCAGAGGCTGAATTTCACTGCGGATGACGTGGTGGAGTGCCTCTCAAAGACCGATAACATCCTCGGGATGGGATCAGCTGGAACAGTGTACAAGGCGGAGATGCCTAACGGAGAGATAATCGCCGTGAAAAAGCTCTGGGGAAAAAACAAAGAGAACGGTAAGATCCGGCGGCGGAAGAGCGGCGTACTGGCGGAGGTCGATGTCCTAGGGAACGTACGGCACCGGAACATCGTCCGCCTCCTGGGATGCTGCTCGAATCGAGAGTGCACCATGCTTCTATACGAATACATGCCTAATGGAAGCCTCGACGATCTCCTTCACGGTGGAGACAAAACGACGAACGCGGCGGCGGAATGGACGGCGTTATACCAGATCGCGATCGGAGTGGCTCAGGGGATCTGCTATCTCCACCATGACTGTGATCCAGTGATCGTGCACCGTGACCTAAAACCTAGCAACATACTCCTCGACGCCGATTTCGAGGCGCGTGTGGCGGATTTCGGCGTCGCGAAGTTGATTCAATCCGACGAATCCATGTCCGTCGTTGCCGGGTCGTACGGTTACATTGCACCAGGTACCCTCGCTTTTTCTTTTCATTTCTTACTTTTCCCCAAATTTAAAATTTTCTTCTTTTTTGTCCGTTTCTTAAACATTCTTTTTGTTGGGATGACAAGTGACAACCTCTGACTACATCCTAATTATCTATTTTTGTTTTGTTTTGTTTTGGTTACAGAGTATGCCTACACACTACAAGTGGATAAAAAGAGTGACATCTATAGTTACGGAGTGATTTTATTGGAAATAATCACCGGAAAAAGATCAGTAGAACCGGAATTCGGAGAAGGCAACAGTATCGTGGATTGGGTTAGATCAAAGCTAAAGACAAAAGAAGATGTAGAAGAAGTTCTAGACAAGAGCATGGGTAGGTCGTGTAGTCTCATAAGAGAAGAGATGAAACAAATGTTGAGGATTGCATTGTTATGTACAAGCAGAAATCCGACAGATCGGCCGCCGATGAGAGATGTTTTGTTGATTCTTCAAGAGGCAAAGCCCAAGAGGAAGACCGTAGGGGATACTGTTATCGTTCTTGGTGATGTTAGTGATGTCAATTTCGAAGGTGTTTGTGGTAGTGGTGATGCCGTTAAATGTCAAAAGATTGGGGTGTGATTGTTAATATATCTTTATATTTTGTGTTTTTATGTAATCGTAGAATTTTTTTGAAGGGTGTTAACGTATATATGAGTGTATTTTTGCTTTAGTTTTTTGTTTTCCTACATGAGTGAAATGTTTCGAACTTTGTTTTGAAGAGGATAAAGAAGCTCCTATATTTGTAGGGGTAATTATTTGAAGAGAGTGACTGTCCCATATGTTGGATCTCACATCTCTTGGCCCATTATCAGCCCGTAGATTTCACCATAGTCACTCTTTTTTCAAATAAGAGATGTGAGACCTAAAAAACAGAAAAAAGTTTAATTCTCTTAAATCAAATATAATTTGTAAACTATTATCATGTTTTATTTTGCATTATAATTTGCAAATCATAATGAATGATTTTTTCCTATAAGATTTGTGCTTTTTTAAAGAACATTTCGGTTGAGAAACACAAATGACACAATAGCAAAGAAACAATAAAACTACAATTCCATTCAATGATATTTCCATTTAACATACTATTTATCTTTATCTTTAGTTGTATTGCTGTTTATATATCAACCGATTAAAATAAAAATAACAAGATAAATGGAAATAGTGGTGGAGAAGACCGCATACGTGGATTTTGACCATTGACTAATGATATTTTTTCGTAAATGATTGAAGAAAAAGTTTAGTAGTTTTTTGTTGAAAAAAGATAAATGGAAATAGCGTAATGAAAATAAATAGCAATACGACTGAAGATAAATAATAATAGTATGTTAAATACACAAATGTTTTTTTTTACTATAGGGCAAGATTTTATAATGTTTTTTTGACTACGAATCCATTCAATAATATGTCCATTTAATGTATTATTCTTATTTATCTTTAGTCATATCGATTTTATTTCTATTACGCTATTTCCATTTATCTTATTATTCATATTTTAATCGATGGTATATTTGGATTGAATATCTTTGACTTCAGTTAGTCAAACAAAACATAATTTTCGATAAATTTTGTAAATTAGCGCGTATATAGTAAAAATAAAACATAATTTGCTTACGATGAATGTTTTGTTTTTGTTTTTGACTAACACAATATTATGTATAGTCCTTGATCAGATGGATTTCACATAATGTATCACTACATCTAGATTTAAATTTGGTAATTCCGAAATTTTGAGGTCTAAAAAACAATTTTAAAAGAAAAATACACTTTGAATAACGATTTTGTGAAAAGAAGAACAAAATTTTTAACAACACTTTTATTAATATATGAAAATAAACTAAAAAGGGGTACAACAACATAACAACAGAAAATAAAACATAAACTTGAACCAAGGTTTTATTAAAACATGAAAAAAAAACTAAAAAAAAAAAGGTACAACAACATAAAAATAGAGAGCATATTTTATTATTTGTTAATCCAAATCGATTAATCACCCAAATTCCAGCCTTCATCGGTTCAATGTCACTCGGTTGAAGTCGACAAACCAAGCATAACCGAACTTAATTACTTGGTTGTAGAAACACATAGTGAACCTTCTTGTGACCACCAAGTGCTTGACCAGATGCAAACATTCTGCCACAAATTTCACACGCGTATTGTCGTCGAACCACTGGCCCAGCTTGACCATTCTCCTCGCAAAGCTTCAATCGTTTGTTTCTGTGGCTCGTTCGATGACCGCCCAATGCCTGATACGAGTGTAAAACTTTTCCACATTCACACACATATTTTTTCTTACCCTTTGTTTCGCTCGAAACCAAGTATGTTTCATCATCATCCTCATCCTTGTCTTCTGTTAGGATTCCCACATTTGAAGGGAGAAACTTAACATCTCCGTTTTCATAAACGTACTTATAACTGTCTTCAGAATCTACTTGGATATACTTTTCAGTATATGTTTCTTTTCCTTTCCGAGTTGAAACCAAACATGGCTCAATCGCTTTCGGATTCTGACGATTTGCTGGCCACTTGACCTCGGACATTTCCATAAGACATAAAGCAGCAACTTCAACAGCTGTTAAAGAGCATGGAAACTCTGACGAATTTTCCTCGTCGAAGTACTCCACAACGATCTTTCTCTTGCCAGTTATTTTCTGTCCACCTTCTTCTCTCTTCAGATCTGGTTTCGGACCCGCACCAACTTCACTTGTGTGGACAGATCTTAACAGAACTGTTTCATGAGGTCGAAAGTTTGCACCGAGTTTGTTGGAAGCTTGTAGCGATGGAATGGTCGAACCAGTTGCTGAATCTGCGTTTGATGCAGAACGTTTCCGAGTGTGAGATCTCATGTGAGCTCCTAAAGCTCTCCCATTTGGGAATGATTTCATGCATACGAGACAGTTTTTTGTTTCCTTGAGAAGTGAATACATCATTACGATGAAAAAGAAACGNATTAAAAAAAAAAAAAAAAAAAAAAAAAAAAAAAAAAAAACAGAAGCTAGAGAATTTTTTGGTGTTATAGATTTTGATTGCTTTTTCTGCGAGAAGTGTTTATTTGAATTTGTTGCTATGTGATTTTGTGACAATGGGAGGTGTATATATAGCTGTGAGAGATTGAGGGACATGAATACATACAGAATTCTATTCAAAGGAGTTAACCACTTAACATAAGTGTTTGCTGCAAGTTGACAAAAAAAAGAAGTGCTGCATATTCACAAACTAATCTATATATATTTCTTATGTAAAAGAAATTATATAGATGATTATTTCCAGCATAATACAAAATTTATGGCATTCTTATACTAGAAATTTTAATTTGACTGATAAAATTATCTTATAATACATGTAAAATATATAGTTCAACTGGTATGACGAAAAAGTCACTAAGTATCGAAGAATTCACGTAACATTCTTTGTGCATATTTATGCGGCGTGTCTTTTTGTTTTTGTTTGTTTCTCAAACTGTCATGTCTATTAAAACAATCGATCTTGTTAAGTGTATCTTCCGATAGCTTTTAAGTTTTAACAGCAATTTGACTTAATTATGATGCAATCATTAACCAAAAAATAAACTTATGATGAAATGAAGGTGGTGTATTGGATTTAGAAAAACTATTTTAGGGAGATAAGCACTGGAAAAATTCTAAGTTTGCTCCACAAGCTATAGCGTCATCACATGCTGTTCCAATTATACTTACTGAAATTAACTGAATCCATCGCTAAAAATGTTTCGGCCTGCAACAGAACCTAGATCCGCAAAGGATTTCTCTAATTCGTCAGTTTGACCTTACCTTGTGAATAATCAACAAGGTTATTTTGTCCCATCTCTACCTTTGGATTTGGATGCACCTATATATTTGTTAGGTGAAACTACTACATGTATGAGTGAGGACAATGGAGAAGAAGATGTGGGAGTAGAAGGAAACCATTTGCATTATTGAAGTTAAGGGAGTCGATTCCTAAAGATGTGTCTTCGTAGAGGAGTCGAGGAAAAAGGCTAATCAAACCAATTTAAAAAGTTTAAAAAATGCAATGGACTATAGTTGGACGATGAGGAAAACGTGGTCGAGGAGGTTGTGGCTTTGGCCAAATCAACTAGTACTGTATAGTGAGTTAGTTCTTTATAAATTTCGTATGTACGTGATTTTGATTCTCATGACTCGTGACTCATCCCAAAATCTCCCTGTGTTTCAAATTGTATTTGAGTTTTGTGTGTTTGAATCTTACATGTTTCAAGTTGTAATTTTAGTGCCAAAAAGGCTAATCAAAACACAAAACTAAAATTGCACATTGGACTATATTGGCTAAATGGGCCCATATTAAGCTTCTTTTTTAATTATAAGGTCCATTTTTGTTCGTGATAAGATCTCCAGAAGATCGGACGGTCGACATGGACGTAGTTAGCATACACGCGACGTATAATAGCCTTATCTCTTTCCCGCCCTAAGCACCCCCATGAATGGAACTTCCTCTTGATTCAGGCGAGTGGGAAACCCTAGAACGCGACAGCCATGGCAAAATCTGGGGCTCGACCCACTGATTCCTTCATCAAACAGCGTTCTGGGTCGGGTACGATCCTTAGGATTAAGCTTGAGAATTTCATGTGCCATAGTAATCTCCAGATTGAGTTTGGCGAGTGGGTCAATTTCATCACCGGCCAAAACGGAAGTAAGTGTTTTTCGCTATAAAAGTTTGCTCTTTACCGCTCTAATTGACTGAATTTACATACCGCACACCTTATTCGAAACTGGGTTTCGCCGAATTCTGAAAATCTGATCTTTTAAATTTGTTCATTATGTTAACAATTCAGGTTTAGTGTTTTGATTCTCTTTGGAAGCTGGTGGATATATCTTTCCTTTGATTTAGGATTGGTTAATCCAGGAGGGTTGCAAAGTCATGCTTAACAATTTAATCCGGATTTTTTATTGAAATTTTTATAAAGATGTCGCTTCATGCTCTATGATCTTTCCCGAAAGGTTGAAAGCTAATTTCTTGTGATGGTAAAATTTTCAGGTGGTAAGAGTGCAATACTGACTGCTCTATGTGTTGCATTTGGATGTCGAGCGAAAGGGACTCAGCGCGCTGCCACTCTCAAGGATTTCATAAAAACTGGATGCAGGTTTGTGCGTACACTTATGCTGTGTTTTTTTTTTTATCTAAAATATCAGATTTTGCAGGTTGGTAAGAGCGCAAAAGAACATGTTTAGTGGCGCGTATTCTTCTTTCTCAACATTAGGAAATGGCTGTCTTTTGCTTCTTTTCGAGATTAATGGCAAGAGTGAATGAAAATTTCCAATCTCGTTGGGATTTCTTTGCAGCTATGCCGTTGTCCATGTAGAAATGAAAAACCAAGGAGAGGATGCTTTTAAGCCTGAAAAATATGGTGGCATCATAATTATTGAACGCAGGGTAACCGAGTCTACTAGTTCTACCCTTCTCAAGGATTATTCAGGTTAATTCACTGTAGCTATACTCTCTCTATCTCTTTCTCTCTCGTTTGACTTACAATTTGTCTGATAGCCTGTTTTGTTATGACTGTCTCCGTTCTTATTCTCTTCTCCACCAACTCTTACTGTGAGTTGTTTGCATAAATAATGATTGATTTAAAAGGTTTTGCTGTTTACTTATCTTGTGTAAGCAGGAAAAAAAGTAAGTAGCCGAAGGGAGGAGCTACGGGAACTTGTTGAGCATTTTAATGTGAGTTTCTTTCTTTCATTCAAATTTAAAAGTATTAAGTAATATCAGAAATACTTGTTATGTCTGGTGTTCCCTTAAAGTTTCTAATTAAACTAGCCATATTGACATGGGTAGATCGATGTTGAAAATCCGTGCGTGGTAATGAGTCAAGACAAAAGCAGGGAGTTCTTACATTCTGGAAATGACAAAGATAAATTCAAGGTATTTCCTATGAATTGTTATATACTAAAGTCAACCATGTTGATATTTTGGCTGAAATCTTCCGTTCTTTAGTTCTTTTTTAAGGCAACCCTTCTTCAGCAAGTCAATGATCTTCTTCAAAGTATCTACGAACACTTGAAAGCTGCGTCAGCAATAGTTGATGAAATGGAGGACACAATTAAACCAATAGAAAAGGAAATCAGTGAGTTGCGTGGAAAGATAAAGAGTATGGAACAAGTTGAAGAAATAGCTCAAAAGTTGCAGCAGTTGAAAAAGAAACTGGCTTGGTCATGGGTATATGATGTGGATAGGGAGCTCCAGGAACAGACTGAGAAGATTGTGAAGCTTAAAGAACGTATACCTACTTGCCAAGCTAAAATAGATTGGGAACTGGTAAGTAATAGAACTTTTCATTATCTGAAATTTGGATGGCTACAAAAAATCAAAAGCTACAGATGCTGGGGTGCATTACAAGTTTTCACTTCTCTCTGATAGCCTACTTGGCATCATAAGATAACAATGAAGTTTGTTAGCTGTATAAAAGGAGATAGTTTGATTATATAGAGTCTTGAGGTACTTCCACCCTAAAAGTTTCTCATAGGGGCATAATGAACCCGTACTATCTTGGTTCCAAGTTTATGTGAACATTGTAGGGGCTAAACCCCTACAATGCTCAATTTGCTTAGAGAGCAAACCTTGTAAGCTGCCTTATTGCCTTATTGCAGGGATCTATATGTGGTTGAATATATTTCTTAATTCATGTTTTTTGAACTCAGACTGTTTGATACTTTGATCACAACCGACCATTCTGTAGGGTAAAGTGGAATCGTTAAGGGATCGCTTGGCCAAGAAGAAAGCTCAAGTTGCATGTCTGATGGATGAATCAACTGCAATGAAAAGAGAGATAGAGAGTTTTCGCCAATCAGCCAAGATGGTATGTTAACTTAGTTTTAACGGGAACCTAGTGGATGGGATTTTTCCTAAAGAAATGACAAATTATCTTCACTTAAAAAATATATTTTCTTGTTCTTTTTTTGTAAAAGAGAAGAAGCAAATGAACATACTGAATTTATCAAATGCGTTGCGTGGCTCTAATATGCATCATTTTTCTCAACTAGGTAGCCTGAAAATAATAAGTCAATGTGATTAGTTTGAAAAATTGCTTTAACTATTTGCCATATCTTGTATGTGTGTTTTTGACATATCTTGTGTGTGTGTGTGCTTGATGTAAATTCTTATTGTAGGCCGCACGAGAAAAATTTGCTCTACAAGAAGAATTTAATCATAAGTGCAATTATGTTCACAAGATTAAAGATCGTGTTGGACGGCTTGAACGGCAGGTTGAAGATATCAATGAATTGACATTGAGAAACACACAGGTCCTCTATACTGGTCATTGGCATTATCTATAAAAAACTATGTCTTTTGTCTTTTGTGCTCAGTGTCTTGGCACAACGATCAAAGATATTGTGAAGGTACTTATGTTCAGATATATCTGTGTATATTTCTCATAGATTGATAATCTTGCAGGCTGAACAATCCGAAATCGAGGAGAAACTAAAATATTTAGAGCAGGAGGTTGAAAAAGTTGAAACATTGCTTTCCAGGTTATGATATTAAGTTTTCCATCTCCTTTTCGTGTGCCTATCCCGTCTTTTGTTGTCTTCTCTTTGTCTTCAAACAGTTATTAAATATTTGATACTTTAGATTGAAAGAGGAAGAGAATTGCTTACTGGAAAAACTGTCAGCTGGAAGGAAAGAGATGGAACACATTGAGGATATGGTACAAAGATGCTTATATTTGTTACTTACGTTCCACATGGATATTAAGTCTTAGAATTTAATCAGTTTCATATGCAGGTTGTTTTAAATATTGTAATTACCCCTTGTTCATTTCTTTGGCCTTTTGGCTTCTAGATTAGAGACCATCAAAAGAAGCAAAGATTCATAAACTCTAACATTTATGATTTGAGGAAACATCAAACAAACAAGGTGTGTCTTACATGATTCAATCACAATATTTGGTGTTTCAATTTTGTCAAACCGCTTTCGGTAAAATCTGAGGCTTACAAATACATGCATGCTCACTAGGTTACTGCATTTGGAGGGGACAGAGTCATTAATCTTCTGCAGGCTATTGAGAGACATCATCGTAGATTCAGAAAGCCACCAATTGGTCCTATTGGCTCCCATGTGGTGAGTTTCTATTTGTTCATTTTTTCAAATCTGTGCACCAAACAAATTTAGTTCACATGTTGTCTTATATTGACTATGCATGGCTTAAGAAGAAACTGGCATTTTCAAGTGTTTTAGCAACAATCTTCTAACGTGAATATTTTGTGGGATCAAAAATCTCTTCTAATGGTGTGGTGTTCTGTAGACGTTGGTCAATGGCAATAAATGGGCTTCTACAGTTGAACAAGCTCTTGGAAACCTACTAAATGCCTTCATTGTGACCGATCATAAAGATTCGCTCACTCTAAGAGGTTGTGCGAATGAAGCTAATTATAGAAACCTTAAGATTATCATCTATGACTTTTCGAGACCAAGGTTCACAGTCTAAATAAGCAATTTAATATTTCCTTTCACCTTCTGCATTGATGAATGGGTAGCTTTACAACGCTAATATTTGCTATCTCTTCATTTATTCAGGTTAGACATACCAAGGCACATGATTCCTCAGACAGAACACCCAACTATTCTCTCTGTCTTGCATTCTGATAGCCCAACCGTTCTTAACGTCTTGGTGGATGTGGTAATCTTACTTTCAAATTTTCTCTCCACTTACTAATTTTCTTCATTCCTACAGCCCTATATGACGGTATTCATATATTTTTTTGTTATCTGGATATTTCAGAGTAGTGTTGAGAGGCAAGTGCTTGCCGAGAACTATGAGGTGGGAAAGGGTGTTGCCTTTGGGAAAAGGCTCTCAAATCTGAAGGATGTTTTCACTTTAGACGGATACCGAATGTAAGTACTAAGTACCTTGTTAGATTTGGCATGGACAGTCCCCCTATATCTTCACTTGCAAACAAGAACAAATCTCTTGCCCTGGCTGGAGATCAATAAAAGAAATACAATTTTAAAATATGACATAACTCCCCTCTTTCTGTGTCTTGGCTCTGGATTTCAGCAACGTCAGTTTCCCACCATAAGACAAAATATGAGAAATGATCCAATAAAGGCCTTTTATTTGACTTTTTTTTTCCATTTTGGAAAGCCCTTCAAATGATCTTGAAGGGACCAGAAAATGAGGCATCCGACAGTCTTGCATCTACCAATTCTCAGTCGTGTAAAATAAGCTAGTACTTATTAACCAAAAGAGATTGACTGGAGACCATCTAGGGATATAGGGCGATCTTCCTCAATTATAGCACTAATGTATCTACTCTTCTCTTAGGTTTTCTCGTGGGCCAGTTCAGACGACCCTTCCTCCTCTTGCTCGTAGACCTACGCGACTCTGTGCTTCTTTTGATGACCAGATCAAGGATCTTGAAATAGAGGTCTCAAAAGAACAAAGTGAGATAAATCAATGCATGAGACGTAAGAGGGAAGCAGAGGAGAACCTTGAGGAACTTGAGTTGGGAATGCGCTCACTAAAGGTAATGAAACTCATTGATTAATCCAGTAGACATGTCGAAACTAGAGTTCCCAGTCTTTAAGCATCTTAACTGAAGTGATTAGCTTGTTCTCACAAAGCTTTAGTTTGCTCGTATTCTTAATCGCTTTGCATATTTTTCTTTGTTTGGTTAATACAGAAACACCGCAGCCAAGCAGAGAAAGGTTTGACGACAAAGGAACTCGAGATGCAAGATTTGAAGAATACAGTAGCTGCTGAGACCGAAGCATCACCTTCTTCAAGTGTTAACGAGCTTCAACTTGAAATCTTGGTTAGTTTGTTGGTGAAACTATTTCGTTGTCATTGTTTTCGCCCAAGTATTGTTCCTTTAAGTTGGGTATTTTTTACTTCTAATTACTATATCAGAAAGGCCGAGAAGAGATAGAGGAGAAAGAAGCTTTGCTTGAGAAGCTCCAAAACTGCTTAAAAGAAGCTGAACTAAAGGCTAATAAGCTTACAGCTTCAGTTGAGAACTTATGTGGTATGTCTGTGATAGACCACTGTTTCTGAAACACATGTATCTTTTTCTTGGTTTGTGATTGAAAATGAATAGATCACCTTGATTGAGTGATACCTTATTCTTACATTTTACACAAAACTGGCATGTAGAGTCAGCCAAAGGTGAAATTGATGCCTTTGAGGAAGCAGAGAATGAGCTAAAGAAGATCGAGAAAGACCTTCAGTCTGCCGAAGCGGTACCCCTTCTTGCCTCTACATAAAGATTTTGATTTTTTACTTGTTTTGCATGCAGAAGGTAAGCGTGATTCTGTTTCAGGAGAGAATCCATTACGAGAACATAATGAAAAACAAGGTCCTACCTGATATTAAGGAGGCTGAGGCTCATTACGAGGAGCTTAAAAATAAGCGGAAGGTACAGATAAGCAATTATGACGTTTTGTTATGATTGTAAATGAAGGGGAGTTTCAAAATGACAAATGAAACTTCATTCTTTTCTATAACACACACATATATATATGTCTCTTTCTCTCTTTTAAACCCTCTCTAAGGAGGGAATGGCCGGGTTGAAACCTTGGATGCCATGTTGTCTATTCTATGGAACCTAGCTACTAGACTAATGTGTCGTGGCTATAGATACTTTTATTTTTCTTGTTGTAACGAATTACATGTGCTGAAATTTCAGGAAAGCGACCAGAAGGCCTCTGAAATTTGTCCTGAGAGTGAGATAGAATCTTTGGGTCCCTGGGATGGGAGTACTCCTGAGCAACTCAGTGCTCAGATTAACAGAATGAATCAGAGACTTCACCGAGAGAATCAGCAGTGCGTATTTTAGTATTGACTTTCAGCTTTTCCTTCACACGTAAACGACCTGTGACAGTAAATCACATGCTTTAATTTTGTTGGGCCAGGTTTTCTGAATCAATCGATGACCTTAGGATGATGTATGAAAAACTAGAACGAAAGATTGCAAATAAGCGCAAAACCAATAAAGACGCTCGAGAAAAACTCACGGTTGAGCTTTGCAGATCTGTCCATGTTAAAGCTGTATGTGTTGTTATAGCTGCATCATTTAATGTATTCATTACTGTTTGATCAGGCCTGCAAAAATGCACTAGATTCGCGGTGGGAAAAGTTTCAAAGAAATGCCTCTCTTCTTCGGCGCCAATTAACATGGCAGTAAGAGTTGCTTTCCCCATTGCTAACACAGAGATAAATCTGTAGTTGGGTCGTCTCTTGAGATTTAGTATGAGTTTTGTTCTATATCGAGCTTTATTTGATGTTGATCTTCAACGCAGATTCAACTCTCACTTGGGAAAGAAAGGTATCAGCGGACACATCAAAGTCAGTTATGAAAATAAAACATTGTCCATAGAGGTAATTGACACTGCTGTGCTACGATATTTGCAATTAACGTGTCCATATTATTACTATTACATCATCTAATTGATGGCTTTCTTTTTCGACAGGTTAAGATGCCTCAAGATGCTACGAGCAATGCCGTTCGAGACACCAAAGGTCTTTCAGGTGCTGCTTCCTTCCACGCTCTAAAAAATCCCAACATATGTAACTCATTGCTATCTAAAGACATTTCCCATGTCAGCCATTGGTAAAGTCTAACCACCCTCTTGTCATAATTTCAGGTGGAGAACGTTCTTTCTCGACTTTATGCTTTGCTCTAGCTCTTCACGAGATGACGGAAGCCCCATTTCGAGCAATGGATGAGTTTGATGTGTTTATGGTATTATGTCCTTCCTCTCTTTACAAGCATTACATTGGGATGAGAGCTGCTGAAACAAACATTTTTTACTTTTCGATTCTGGAAAACCAGGATGCAGTCAGCCGGAAAATCAGCTTGGACGCACTTGTGGATTTTGCAATTGGACAAGGATCACAGTGGATGTTCATCACTCCTCATGATATCAGGTAACAGATCAATTTTCAAACACCATGGAACTCTGTTTGTGAAGTGGATATTTGGATGTAACTCACTCTATCCCTCTCGGGCTCTGTTACAGCATGGTGAGGTCACACGAGAGGATCAAGAAGCAGCAAATGGCTGCTCCTCGTTCTTGAAATCGAATGAACCTCTCCGTCCATGTAAACTTCAAACCTAAAACTACACAGAATTTGGAAATCTTTCGAAGGCCACATAAATTTTTTTAGATGTTGCTTTTATGCCTATTCATTTCCGCTAAAATCGCAATTTAAATCAAAATAACAAAATAAACACTCCTAAAAATATAATCTTACCCAAACCTTTCAAAATCAAAGAGCAATGTATGTATAACGATTGTTATGGGCTGGCCCAACTGAACATGGACTCAATTCTCAATATGGGCTAATCATAATTATCATTAAAAATATAAAATACAAAACAACAAAAACAAACAAACAAACAAACTCTGTCCGTAAAATGTTAGGGAACTAGAACTCTCAGATGTCGGAAACATCAACAGAGCGCGATCGAGATTTATAAGACTCAAAAACTTCTTCTTCTCCGTTACGTCTGTGTTGAAAATTTGAAGATGAAGGACAGAGAGGAATCTTCTGGTTCTTCGACAAACAACCCTAACGGTGAACACGAACCTAGAGAAATCAATATCCGACCATTTTCGTCTGTTCCTTCTTCTCCTCGAAACGCTTCTTCTAAATACGATTTCGTCAAGGTTCGATTTTTTTTATTTTGTGAATTGGCTTTGTGTCTCCAATTTTTCAATTGGGGAGTTTCGATTCTTCTTCTTCTTCTTCTAAAATTTCTGGATTTTTCTTATGACGCCAAATTTTCAGGTGAAGGTATGGCTTGGAAACGCCGATCACTACTATGTTCTGTCTCGGTTCTTAGTCTGCAGAATGTTAACTGTAACTAAGGTTTGTTCAAATTTTACATGAATATTCTTCTTAGATTCTAAGATATGGTGGGTACTGAATGATTCTCAATAACATTGCCGATTTGATTGTCAGATCCCAAATCATATAGCCGTAAAGATTTCTCTTGAACTCAAGAAGCTTCTGATTGATAACAGCCTTCTGGATGTGTATGCCCTTTTTGCCACAATTGTCCCTCTCTTATTATGGATGAATTTCTTACATGATCTCGATGTTGATTGTACATAATTTGCTTCGTTTCTCTTTGCAGGTCTCAGTCCGATTTGGAAAAAAGTTTGTTTATGGTGCATACTTGAGATCTTTGATGCAAACATATTTTAACATGTTTTGTGAACTTTTTAACTAATCTGATAATGAAATCATTTTGCAGCTTATGGAGCGACGCGGCTATGGGGAGGAATACATTAATCGCTACAATATGATGACAAAGTAAACGCTACATGTTTTGTCTTGGTTTCGAAAATCTTCAAAGTTTCATATTTTTTAATTTTTTAATTTTTGGTGGTTTTAGATTTCATCATCAGAGAGTACCTCTTGTCATACTTGTTTGCGGAACAGCCTGTGTCGGGAAGTCTACAATAGCCACACAACTTGCTCAGAGACTAAATTTGCCAAACGTCTTACATGTATATACTCAATAACCCTTCTTTATTTCTTTTCTCTATTATTTTTTTTGTAGTCTTATGTGCTCTTTTGTTTCACAGACTGACATGGTATATGAGTTGCTTCGCACAGCAACTGAGTACGTTTTTTGCTTCTATCTAGTTTTGTTCATTCTTATCCTCTAGTCTGACAAAGATGATCAGACTATGGTGTAAACACGTTCATTTCTGTTTAATGTAGTGCTCCGTTGACATCAACCCCTGTATGGACTCGAGAATTCGGCTCATCAGAGGAGTTGATAACCGAATTCTGTAGAGAATGCAGAATTGTTCGAAAAGGTAAATTTTTGTTTTTACTTTGTATTTGTGGATTGTTACTTGCTTCATCTTTACCTTGTGTGATTTGAAATCTCAAATGGTTTGTCGTTGCTTAGGACTCGCTGGTGATTTGAAGAAAGCAATGAAAGATGGGAAGCCCATTATAATCGAGGTAGATTGTTTGTGAGAGCTCCATATTGTCTGGATTATGTTTCGGCCGTTACACTTGTATTTCTGAATAATCACAGGGAAGACATTTAGATCCAAGCATATACTTAATGAATGATGAGAACAAAGCTCCATCAAATGATTCCGAAAAGAGTAGCAAAGAAACAAGCTCTTCAGGAGATCTAACCTCGGACAAAAATCCCGAGGCAGGTTCTTCTTCAAACACTCAAGAAACCGACAACAGCGCTA
Organism: Kernera saxatilis; assembly: GCA_900406395.1. Taxonomy (NCBI): domain Eukaryota; kingdom Viridiplantae; phylum Streptophyta; class Magnoliopsida; order Brassicales; family Brassicaceae; genus Kernera; species Kernera saxatilis. The sequence goes on along the minus strand of OVAY01001426.1, from coordinate 10,879 downwards.
CGAAACCCTCTTCTCAGGCTGAAGCCATGTCATCTGTGGACGAACTATCAGAAAAAGTTACACAGTGTAAAATCGATGGTATTGTTCAGCACATCCCTTTCTTTCTGTGCATTCGCTTTCTGTATAATGTATAGTTGTATTTCGTTTCAGGTGAGTGTGCAGCAGAAACTGCAAAAGAAGCCGAAAAGAAGAGAAAATCTGCAGATGGAAGTGGGAAGGCGAAATCTGGCCCCGAACCCATAGTCATATCTATTGTTTTAAAGATGGCTGAATTCGATCATAAGGTGAATCAATTTTTGTTCCTTTGGGGCTATATATAATGCGGAAAGTAGTCTCTCTCAATTCTTGATTTTCTTAATATAAATTTCTCAGGCTTTGCTAGAGGAATGGATCTCCTCCCGCACATCTGGAGATAAATACACCTCTAAGGTATATCACGCTTAAAAAGATCACTAGACTGAGCTTGAAAGTTGTATGAAGACAGGTTTTGCTCTTGTTTTTTTTTTGCAGGAGAAAGATAGGCTAATTACAAACCTAAAGACCATTGAAGACTACCTTTGTTCCTTCAATTCACAGGTTTGTTGGGTCCTTGAAATTTCCTTCCGGGTTTCACGCTTCTAACACTTGTTATGCGTAAACCAGGGAGTGACGGTTGTGAATATATCGGCCACCACATTCCCGCAGACACTGGATTGGCTTCACAACTATCTTCTTCAGGTAAGGAGTTGGAAAAATCCAAAGCTTGATTGAAAAGTCTGAATTCTCAAACAAAAACTGTAACCATGTTCATCGTGTGTTGTAGCGTATTGAGGAAGGGATTCGATCATCAGAGAGCGAGACGCCCAAGTGAGACGCGGAACAAGTGTTCAGGAGGGAGACTAAACTCATCTTCTTTCAGGATGGAGCTTCTTACTGTAATCTGAACCGGAATTAATTATTAGATTTTTTTTTTTTGTCTACAGTTTTATTATATATTGAATTTATAAATAGATAGAAATCAATATATATATATATATATATATATATCTTCGTTCGTCGCTTAAGAATCCCTGTGCTCTGGCCACTGGAGACATCCCTCAGCTCTGCTGCTAAGGTCTCTCCATGGCAGTCGTAGGACACAGTAAGAAACGAGTGGAAGCTAGTGACAGTGGTCGAGGAAGGACCGTGCGGCTCAAGACGCTAAATTAAATAAATAAAAATATTATGATAAAAATGGAGATGCGGGGTATCGATCCCCGTACCTCTCGCATGCTAAGCGAGCGCTCTACCATCTGAGCTACATCCCCATTGTTTATTAATCTACCAATATACAGATATATTGTCCTTTATCAGATACTACCCCCTCCTCCAAAAAATCCTCTTTATAACTCAGAGATCGGGCTTCCCTAAACCCTATCTTCCTCTCTCTCTTACTGATTCTTAACGGTGAAAACCCTAAGTTTCGTTTCTTCATCACAATCTTAATGTCTCTTTTGGTTTCAGAATCTTGTTCTTCCTCTCTCTTATCTCTTTATTATCGTTTGATGATGGTTTTAATTACTCGAGGGATATTTTCTCAAAGCTCGAGTTTTTTTCAACTGCGTATCATCTGATTTTGGTTCTCGACGCTTTTTATCTCTTTTTTTTTTGTGGGTTTGTGTTCTTTGCAAGTGACGATTAAACAGACAGGGACATCAGAAATTATCTGTGTTGATTATTGTCTATAATGGGAATCTCTCTGATGCATAAACAAATCTCACTACTTTAAGTTTTCTAAAAAACTTTTGTTATCTAAAAGTTAGGGCCTTTGGGCTGTGTTTTTGATTCTCTGTTACTTCAAATCTGTATTTATTTGATTGAAATTGTGAGGCTTTACCAATGATGGAATTCAAATAATCATCAGATCTGATGTGTAAACATATATGATTACAATCTTGATGCTGAGGTAAAGCCTTTGAAATTATCCTTCAGTCTAGTCAAGAATATTTTCCTATAATCTGACATAATCAAATGTGTTATGTCTGTTTGGCTCAGATCGCTGATGGTCAATATAAACACCCAGTTAAGAGGTGTCTTTCAATAATTTAACAGTACTGAATCTTGCTTCTGAAACAGAGGAGCATATTCCTCAGAACTTGTATTGAAACTTCGAAGACCCGAATTAATACAGATTGATGTCCAATCATAGGAGTTAATTGAAATTGCCATTGCAGGTAATGGGGTGAAACTAAAAGGACAAACCCTAAATGCCAAATGAAGCACAACGATAATAATATCTACAAATCAATAAGAAGCATAATGAAAGACCAAACTCTTTATAGCACTGTCGTTTGATGCTGTTCCTCTGTTTTATAACCGAAGATGCTAGCTTGATGTAGTTTCAAGGAATTCAGATTCATTTTCAGTTCCCCCACCGATGCTAAAGCCATGAGTTCCTTCTCATCCAAACCTTTTGGTGGCCCGAGACTGCATCTTTCGCCCCCGTACTTATCCAATGCTTTCTTGAATTTATTGATCTGCACATTTCAGTCAACAAGAGATTCAATTTACTGTTAATTGCCAATGATATCAAAATGTTTTTCATCATCTCATTTGCTTACAGTAGCGATGGTGCAGCTGAAACTACATAGTTTACCCTCTGCTCCTCTATAGAACTTGAAGAAAGGAAGCACATGAACGTTAAGGCCATGACACATTGTTCTAAGCTCTTCTTGATTCACCTTGAGATACATCACATTTGGATTTGATTCAGCCAATTGACAGATCTGTTATACAAACAAAAAAAAACACGCACAAAAACATATCAAAATACAAACCAAATTAATTGAAATTCTGAAGGAAAAAACAAAAAGAAATTGAAACGAGTTTTTGACTATGCATACATACCTTTGGGTGGAGAGATTTGCAACCACCACAACCAGGAGAGTAGAAATCAAGAACAACTAATCTATCTCCAGCGTTCAGTAAAGAGTCAACAAGATGATTTGCAGAGTGAATATCTAACATGTTGTGTTTCGTTGACTTTTCCCACCATCTCATTCCTCTACTCAAACCAATTGATGATGATGTCTTTGCCTGAAATGAACCATTTTCAAGCAAGCAAATCCGTTTACGAATCTATAAAGCCACAAAGCTATCAAAGAAAAAGGGTAAAAAAGAGATGTCTTTTGCTTACAGGAGTCACAGAGGAAGAAGGGAAGGCGCTTAGGGGTTGGTTGGTGAAATCTGTTGAAGCCATGGGATGTTCCTTCAAATCGAGGCTCATAACCGGGAAAAGTTTCGGTTTTGATTTATTTTCCTGAGAAAATGGACAAAACCCAGAAAGCCCATGATCGATTCTAGGGAGAATCCCGGAAAATTGAACACCGATTCCACCTTCAGTTCTTAGTGCTGAGATTGCATCCATGTCCGATTAAAAGAAAATCAAGACACAGTTTCTGTAATCTGATTCAGATCTTTGATCAAACCAGAGGAAAAAACTCAGAAATTTGTGTTGGCAGAGAGAATAAATCGAAAATCACAAAAAGTACGTTACTTTATTGACCTCTCGATATCAATGAAGAACACACTCGGTACAGTTATGCAGAAACTTGTGTTTTTCTTTTTCTTTTATACACAAAATTGGAATTTACTCGCAGGTGGGTCCTTCTATATCCAACCGGATTTTTATGACTTTATCCATATCCAATTTTCTCCGTTACTTTCGTAACTTGTGCCGATAATGAATTTACTTATCGTAAATAACGCTTATTGAACAAAATTTTTATGACATTTGTCAATAGTTTAAAAAACCGAATGATAGGGATTGGATAATACTACGATTTTATGATAATCTTATTTTTACTAATCTTATTTTTCTTAATTTATCAGGATTATCCAGTAAATATCTTTGTGTTTTTTTTTGTTTGCTGTAACTGATTTTCTATATTTGTTTCCTTTACGAGAAGGAGGTAAAAACGTCAGTGTCAGGGTCGTCGCATGAAACGTGTAGCTGACTGTGTATGAGGCTTTCCCTCGTTGGATAGGGCCCCACTTGGCTTATACAAACAATGCTAATGCATCATTCCAATTGGAAGATAAACATATTATATACAATCAATTACAGAAGAAATTACCATTTTTAAGGTGCTCGTACAAAATTTGGATCATCATGCTTTCAGCGTCTTTATTGGTTAAAAGATTGTGAAATTCCATTTTTTCAGATATTGAATTTTTATTTTCTTATCGTTCCTTTAAAAATGGGATGAATATCTTATTTTAAGAATACATATGTTTACAGTGTCAGACTCAGTTTTCCTTTTCTGTAATTCATTAAATTTGGATTTGTTTGCATGATCCATTATCTGATTTTTTCAGGATTAATAAAATTAAAAAGGTTGACAAAAAAAAAATGTAGCCCATGGTTTCAGGGTTTTTCTATTTTCCATTTTGGATTTGACAGCGAAATATGGTCCAAAGACTCCAAAAGCGGCCCACAGGATTTTAATCCAAAACAATGTCTCGAAACAGCACTGAAATTAGAGGCAAAGTTTACTGAACACCTTAAAGTTTTATCATCTATAAATCAAATTATTATTTTTCCACATCTTTAAAATTATATTTTTTATTGAAGTAATATATATATATGTACTCTTTGTCTTACTGTCATACAGTTGCTCCTCAAACTTTACATATTACAGAATCTGTTCCATTTTTCGAAGCCCACAATTTGGAGCCCAACGTTGGAAAATGGGTCAAAATTGGTATCACCGTATCAGCTCTCCCTTAATTTGACAGTACTAGGCCCTATCTAAGAAATATATGCAAATAACTATTAATATATAATTGTAAATGATTGTTCATCCGTTGTCCAAAAAAAAAAAGATCGGTTTATCTAAGAAATAAAAGAATATGATCGTTTTATCTAAGAAATAAAAGAATGGAGACAACCCATATATATAGTTTAGTGGTTTATATTATCATTATATTTATTACCATCTAAAATCAAATCTTTTTTTGTTTTTTTGAAAAAGGGTTTGCTATTGATTTAAATATATACTAAAATCAAATCTGTATAATATATATTGTTGACCCATGTTTCTCCCATAATCGTGACCTCTTTTTGAATGAACAAAACTATTATAATGCAAAACTATTGATGATAGTTAAATATTTAAAAACATAATAATAATTAGATATTTACCACTGAAATTTTAACGTAATTGTTGCATGCTCGGAAAAATAATTTGTACTTCGCTCTATAGATCGCTCGCAGGAGAAATGAAAAAAAAAAAACATTCATGGTACAAAATAGAAATATATGCAAAGTCGCTTGGAAGCACGAACCTGATATGGTCAACTCAATCACATTGAATTGCATCAAAGGCCCATAATGGTGAAATGTGCAATTTCACCCATTGGTTAATCCGATAGACACGTGGCCAGTCGTATTAATTTAGGGTGTATGGAAAATAAAGATGACGTGGCAGATATAGGAGGATAAGTTGACTACACAAAATTTCAACACCAAAGGATTGCGATTTGCGAAGAGACCGGAAGGTATTTGCAATTGTTGCATATTGACACGTGGTCTTGTCTTAATGGATTCTTCCTTAAATAGAAATATTAGTTGCTATCTTACCACCTAATTTGCAACATTTTCTATAAGCAGATTTCTAATTTTATTAGACGGCCAAATTTTTATTCGATCCCGTTCTCCCCGCCATGACATCATTTTTTAAATTAATTAAATAATATCGACTAGTTTGACATTTTGTGCATAGTGCCAACCAGGCAGAATTTTATAATAATATTGCTTTTATTATAATTTAAAATGAAAAAGAGCCCTCTATTGGATAAATTATATGATAAGGGTGGAATTAGTTTCTAGTGCGTATAATATTGTTATACACTTAGAAGCGTAGATACTCTTCCTTATTACTATGTTTAGATAAAGGGTAAATAATTTGATAAATGCATTGTCACTCTGATTTGGCTAACCTAAAGAGCTAAGAAATATTTTTTAGAAAAGCTGTAGGGAATATGCTATGCTATATTCTTCTACTCTTTTCTCTTTTTATGATTTAGGTCAAGAAGGGAGATCCATTTTTTTAATTACCTTTAGTTAGTGTTTAATTAATAGAGGAGGCGCCACCTTATGGATTACGTAATTTCATTGCCTGAAAAGGTGTTAGTTCTGCAAAAGAGCCACCTTATAGATTATGTAATTCATTAATTGCCTGAAAACTTTTAGTTTTGAATATTAATAAAAATATATTTATATATATTATATAGATATACATGGCTATGAATGATAACGGAACTGCACGGAGTAGTGCACACGGTTTCAATAGTAACAAATATATATACATAGATTATATATATATATATATATATTTTTAACTATTGGAACCTTACCATACTTTTTCCGCAATTGTTCCATCTGTTTTCATTTGAAACCATAGACGGCAAAAAAATCTAGTGCGTATAACACTCACCAATTAGACTCGCTGACGATTATTATAGATTTTTTACCGTTTATGAGTCTAATTATATGTCCAATACTCATATGCGACAAAAAGACTATAATGAAAAGATGCGTCAAATGTGAAAGAAATGGTTTAGGCAACAACTATAATATAATATATATATATAAAGTTAGTTTTTCTCTCTTCTTTTTTCGCCACATCGGCATCCACATGTCATCATTCAAATCGTTTAATTATTTAATTAATTAAAAATTGATTTCTATATTAAGTTTATTAACTATACATTTCATATCAAACTATTGAATAGTGAAATGAATTTTAAAAGTCATTTCTCATATTTTATATCATAAATTTTAAAAACTTTAATATAATTTACTGAAAAATAATAAGTTTCATAATTTTGGATGTATTAATATATTATACACTTTATTAATATAATTTCAAGGTTAAATTTCTCTATCGAAGAGATATATTAGTTGAATAGATGTTATTTGATCAAAAAGTCAAAACTAATAATATACAAGATAACGAATTTAAAAAATGATTTAAAATGTTATATATTAAGTTTAGTATTAATATATTGACGAAATTGAAAGGTCATGCCTCATATTATATATCATAAAATTAAAAAAAAAAATTCAGCATAATTTTAGTGATACTAATATACTCCACATTTTATTATAGTAAAACTCAAGCATAAAACATTTTAATTAGCATTACACAAAACTACTATGAAATGAACCCAAATACCTTACATTCATATAGAAAAATTAATAAAATACATAATCAAAATAATCATAAAATAAATTTAGTAAGTAATAACATACACGGATGTATAAACTAAATCAATATAATTATCAAATATTATAGAATACAACATGGTCAAAAAACAACTTCATAAATAATCATCATGTTAAAAGAACAATAATTCATGAATGGATATATCGACAACATCAAAATAATATTAAATAAGATAGTACGGCGAAAAGAAAATGAAAATATATACCATAAATATCGAAAACAAATAAAAAAAAACAAATATTTTAAAATAAATTAAACTTCCGCGTGTAGCGCTGTTCAAACTCTAGTCAACACATAAATTATTTTCAAAATAATTATAAGTAGAAATAGAGATTTCTTTTTATAGTTTTACTTTTGTAATTGTTTTTGGTTTTAAAAGATAATGATCATGCGGGATGGTGAAATGTAAGCCAAGGGGAGTTGGAGTTGCCAATCTTAATTGTTTGGTGAAACCCAACTATGGAAAAGGTGAAAACTAGAGATATTTCTCGTGCCTATTTTTCATTCAACTAAATTAATTTTAATTTTTATATTTTTGACCAAAAAGAATTTAATTTTAATAGATGTTCCATAGTAGCAAATGGAAAATATGGAATGGTGATATCTAAAAACTTGTCAGCGTTTTTGAAACCTAAAAATTATAAAAACAGTCGTTAAATTTTCTGAAACTTTACAAATTTTTTGCTATAATACTAGAGACATGTTTATATTACTTCAAACAACTCATGTTACTGCTGAAAGATGTTTAGAAACAGTATCTATATATATAAAATTAGCTTTTCTCTCTTCTCCTTCCACCACATCAGCATCTACATGTTATCATTTAATTAGTTTAATATTTTATTTTAATAATTTAATTATTTGAAAAATTGATTCACATATTAATTATAGTTTTAATATTAAGATATTGAATAGTAAAAAGAATTTCAAAAATCATTTCTCATATTTTATATTATAAAATTAAAATTTAATTATCTGAAAAATTGATCCGCATATTAACTATAGCTTTAGTATTAAGATATCGAATACTGAAAAAAATTTCAAAAGTCATTTCTCATACAATTAATACATATTGAAGAAGTTGAAAGATCATTCCTCATATTATATATCATAAAATTGAAAAAAATTCAGCATAAAGTTGGTGATATTAATATATTCCACACTTTATTATAGTCTAATCTAAGTATCCAACATTTTAATTAGCATTACACAAAATTATTATGAAACGAAACCTAAATAATCATAAAATAAAACCAGTAAGTAATAACATACACAAAATACAAATCAAATCAATACAATTATCAAATATTATAGAATATAACACGATAAAAAAACAAATTCATAAAGTCATAATGTTGAAAGAACGATAATTCATCAAATGCATTATCGATAACATCAAAATAATATGAAATAAGACAGCACGGCGAAAAAAAATAATATAAAAACAAGCTCTATAATAACAAAACAAATGAAAAACAAAAAATTTTAAAAATAAATTAAATTTCCGCGCATAGCGCGGATCAAACTCTAGTTTACTATATAAAGAAGTTTCTTAGGTTCTAAAAATTGTTAAAATTTTTGAAACTATTTAAAAATTTGTAAATATTTTCAAAAAATTGTTAACGTTTTTAGAACTTGTGAAACTTTCTGAAAAATGAGAAATATGTATGATAGATTTAACCGAGAAAACGAGATGAACAATGACTACTAGCATTTTTTACGTTCAATAGCACCGCTAACTCAAATAAGTTTAAAAACTCATAAAGTAAAAATGTGCTAATACATGTAAGTTTTGTAAAACTTAAGTTTTTGTCAACTCAATCGTAACAGCAACTTTTGAAATTCTAATTACTAAATGAAAAATGGAAAGAGGTTATTTGAGCAAATTAAAAAATTCAAAATGTGCTAGATACCTAATTACCCACATTTGTTTTATTGAGACTTAAAACCCTTCGATTATTCAATTTTCTTTTCATAACATTCAATTATGTTGACAATTACAAAATTAAAATTATAAAAAGAAATCTCTATTGCTACGGATAATAATTTTTCAAAAATAGTTGACAATTTTTTTCAAAATTATTTATATGCTAATTATTGTTGTTTCTTAAACCATTTTTTTTCACATTTGACGTGTTACGTTCTTCTATCGTGGACTGTTGATCAATAGTGGTTCATTTAAATTTCTTCAATTCTATTTCTTTATAAATATAGATTCAATTGTTTCCCATAGAGAGAAAGCATGGTTCATTTTCTTGTATTCTCTATCATAACCTGAAAAATGGACCACTCACAGATATATTTGTCTACTAGTTTAGATATTTAAATCAGATACCGAAGTTAAATGGTTTAGTGCCCGACTTAAAAGAAACATACATCTCCATCTCAAGAAACAAAAACACCTACAATCAAATTGTAAGAAATTTTGTAAAAAGCTTAAATCACGCTGTGTTTGCAAAGTGGGGTCGATTTTTGTTTTTCGTTTAAACTATGTTAGATTTTTAATTGATGCATATTTCAGTTATTTTAAACACATAACCTGCAAGGTTAATCTTGGTTTAAATTAAAGAAAACGATATATGAATTTTTTGAAAGTTACTCTGTAATACCTTTGAGTTATGATTAGGAAACAAGAAATTTGTACATTGATTTGAAAATACATATTAAATACAATATAAATTTGTTTACAAGAAAAAATGAGTTTTTTTTCTCTAATAAAATCGAAATTGTTTGCAACGATTGTGATAGTGTAATCATTGCAAACACCATAAAAAATAAATAAATAAAACAAAATTTGAACACTTATATATACGATCATCATTACTATTGTTACGATGGTAAAATCAAAATATTGAATTGTTAAATTACAGTTTATAGTACAATATATAATTTATTTACTTCAATAACTTTTTGGAAGTAAAATGGCCGAAACAACATTTCTTCCAAAATAAATGTACAGACAGCTACATCTAAAGATTTTAAACCAATGCGATTCTAGGCGAACATCCACTCGAACACCTATTTCTAAATGCCACTATTTGGTACGAAAATCAAAATGTGTTAGTAATACACCGAACGCACTTCACTCTTTAAAACATAATTTTTTTAAATATATATATTATACTTCTTTGACCTTTCCTAAGTGGTTTTTGTAATTGTAATAAAGTTTCAGATTATAAGAATTTTGACGAATAAGGTAACAAGATTAAAAGAACCAATAAGGTACTAGCAGAAACATCATTTGTCAATCATGCTTTCTTGATTCTTCTTGGGGAAAGAGAGTGTTAAAATTTAAAACTATTAAAATTAAATATCACTTTTGTTTTCTAAATATTACTATCATCATATTTGGTACCGAGTCATCTAAACTTCAACTTTTTATTATTCTTATTTGCTAACATGCACATACTTCTTTATTAAAAGTATAATCTGTCTGATCTCAAAAGTCATTATATTATAGTTATTTAATAAATAAATAAATACAAATGATAAGGAAAGTCATACAAGGTAATTTATTTCTTTTGACAAAGAATAATTTATCTTGTTAACAAAAAAAAAATTTGATTTGTTATTGTTTGACGATATATATATATATATATATATATATGTGTGTGTGTGTGTGTGTGTGTGTG
>OVAY01001425.1:0-29555 GCA_900406395.1 Kernera saxatilis | reverse complement strand
GTTTTTAATTTATTGTTATTTCTTATTCAAATCTTTTATTTATAACAATAAGCAATTTATTTTATTTTTCCCCCGTAACTCACAAATGTTCATCACCGAATTTTTAAATTCGAGTTATAACACACACGACAATAACAGTAGTACAAATCATTAGATTATAAATCGATGAAGCTAAACAAATCTCAGGGGCAGTCAGTACAAATCTAGTTGCACTTTCTATAAGAAATATTTCTCTTTTATAGTATATTAAAAATGATGATATAAAGCACTAACCAGAAGAGTCCAACGAAATCGAAAAAATAAAGAATAGACAAGACGATCGAAAAGGAAACAAAAGACCACAAAACATACTTAAAAAAAAAGACAAGTTTACTTTGATGTGAGTTTTTAAAACTGCATCCCGTTTCTCAGTTTCATATCTAAACATTGTACCGTTCTAGTGTTGATAGACGGCATGCTTTCTGCTGTACCAAGCTTTTCTGCTCAGGCATTAACGACACTGCCATGATTTACAACTTTGTCGGGAAAAAAGAAGCTACAAAAGACTGAAAACACAATTAAGATCAAACAGTTTCATTCGGGGATCCTGTAATCTAGGGTTTATCTTTCTGGTAGGATTTGCTTTGCTAATTTCCTTAAACCTAGTTTTCAATTTAAATTCTTTACCTTCCTTTTACAGACTGCTTGTTCGGGCTCTGTTTTTCTTTTGGTTTTCGATCTCACTTCTCAGTGCTTTGCTTTTAACTGTAGTGTCGTTCGCCCTTGGTAATCTCTGAAATTGTTGATGTTGTAAAATGTGTGTAAATTCTTTTGGAGAAATTTTGATTTATAAACGAAATGGATGAATCAGTAACTTATGGAAAAGTCCAAAATCTGTACTTCTGTAGGATTTGTCGGTGAAGTGTTTTTTTTGTTCTCATAGGTGTCTCTATCAAACCAAAGCTTTTGGAGATGGAGAACATGCGCAGCTTCTGGCAGCTAGGAGATGAGCTCCGAGGACAATCGAAAGCCGCAGAGGATCAGAAGTGGTTCATGGCTGCATCTAAACTGGCTGACCAGACTAGATCGAAGGTCGAACGTTCGAACAATCTTGATCTATCAAAGGGTCTAGTTGAAATAAGGCCAAGGGAGAAATTTGGGTTTCAAGAAGAGAACAAGTTTGAGACTTTTAACTTCAACATGTTGAACTCAGAGCTCAAGTTCAATGCTAATGTTTTTGGCCAGAAGCACCTGAGTGGAGGCAAATATAGCTACAATCAGTTCACCTACAGAGAAGGCAACAATGGTAGTAATAACTTTAGCAGCACTCACAACAATGAGACTATGAATCCTGCAGACAAAAGGTTCAAGACCTTACCTGCCTCGGAGTGTCTCCCGAAGAGTGAAGTGCTTGGGGGTTATATCTTTGTCTGTAACAATGACACAATGCTGGAAGATCTGAAGCGCCAGCTCTTTGGTATTCAATTGATCTTGGAGTTTGTCCATTTAAGGGTTATCTCCATTTTCATATGTGCTTATGTCTTCGACTGTAACTTTTGTGTCTCCCAGGTTTGCCTCCGAGATACAGAGACTCGGTTAGGACTATAACACCAGGCCTGCCTCTGTTTCTCTACAACTACACAACTCATCAGTTGCATGGAATTTTTGAGGTTTGTTCTGTGGGCACTTTACTTCTCAATGGTGCGCATAACTTTCTCTATGACTTCATGATTATTGTTTCTCTATGTTTTGCACAGGCTACAAGCTTTGGAGGTTCAAACATTGAGCCAACTGCTTGGGAGGACAAAAAATGCAAAGGAGAATCCAGATTTCCTGCACAGGTTCCATTTTTCTTCCCCGATGGGGATTCTGTTTTTCATTATTTTTCAATGATTGATTCAGACATTAATGGTGATTAACAACATAATAGGTGAGAATCCGAGTAAGGAAACTGTGCAAAGCTTTGGAAGAGGATGCTTTCAGGCCAGTTTTGCACCACTATGACGGTCCCAAGTTTCGACTCGAGCTCACCATTCCTGAGGTATGCAGATCATTCCATACACGTCGTCCTTGTTCAGCTAATTTTAGTTTGTACTAATCAAATTGTTGATGACACAGACACTGGCTCTACTGGATCTCTGTGAACAAGCAGGTTTTCCCTAAGCTCAATGCCTTGCAGATCCCATTTACATCGGGGACTTGGTGAGTTGGTGTCTGCTTATTCTAAGGCTTCAAGTGTGTATTTGTATGTGTGCTTTCAACATAAAAGTAGAAATTAAGAGTGTAGCACTGCAGAATAAACCATTATTGTAAAAGATTCATGTGTGATGAATGTGTTCATATATAATCATGAAACTAGAATGATTATAACATCTCCTTGCAAAAAGATCTTCTTTATGATCTCTCTCCCAAACAGAACCAATCAAAAAATTGCAACATACAACAATGCGAAAATAAGTATCTGCCATGTGGGTCTTACCGAGGCTGTTCCACCAAGAGGATGTACCATTATTTCATCAATCACAGGACCACAAAGAACATCCTCTTTTGTCATAGTAACTGAGTAGCTAGTGAAACTTATATGTGCTGCAGCTTTGTCTGCTTCAAACACGAACCCAAACTTCTCACCGGAGCCAGTCCCATTGCTCTCCAGTGTGAAGTTTTGAGATGCGGATCCAGCTTGAACACCTACCACGAAATGTCCTCTGCACGCATCGTTGGCATCTCCTAATGTAAATGTGAGGTTGTATCGCGAACCTTCACTTGTGTCTCTTGTTGCTGTCTGTATGCCAGATGGAGCTTTGCCAGCCAGAATTTCTACTGCAGCTTTGCCTTCTGGGACATGGAAGTGCTCCGAGTCGATGTATCTGACTGTTCCTATAACAGACCACTGCCTTAATGGTGATTGGATCAGACTTGGCACCGCGTCAATCAGAACTCCCTCGGTTGAGTTGGGTAAGAAACCCGGCCCAGATTCAAATCCACCATTGGATAATAGGTTAGCTACACCAACAAAATCAGAATATAGAGTTTATGCAACAAGATATCAACTTATATAAACCAGATCTGTTTTAAATCATGTTCCATGTAGAGCTATGAATTTAGCTTTAGCATTCTCGGATTTGATGATTTAAGAAAGCAGAAAAAACGGAACGAAGAAGGAGAAGTAAATTACCACTGTCTTGGACCAGTGTTACACCAACAGTCTTGATGAGCAATGTGTCAATGATAGGCCAGCATGTGGAGTTTGTATCAGAATCTATAGTCTGGCTTTCAAGAACTAAGTTAATAGCCTCACCATTCCCCCAATTACCCAAGTTATGACTGTAGCTCTGCCATGGAACCTTACTGTAATTATGTCGGTAAGAAAAAACGGCATTGCTGTCTGGCCCCGAGACAATGACACCAGCAGAGCTTGAACAGTTGTGGCCTCCGGGGATGAGCGCAAATGTGAGGATGTAGTTCAAATCATCACCTTTGGCAATGAATGTTTGATTGATCTTGCCATCTTCACCAAGTTGAACCGCATGTCCGGTATCAGGCAGTTCCAGTGAAGTAACATATTGCACTGTCCCTTGGAATGTCCAACCAGGGAGTGTACTGTTCTGATCCAGCAACACGAACGAGCTAGAGCTCGCATTTGAGTTTTTTGTTAAGTTTGATGGTGGAGACTCGAAGTCTGGATTTTCCAGAAAATCTGCATATCAAAATGCACAATCGTTAATACCAAGACATTAATCAACGACCGGATCCTGTAGAAATGGAAATCAGTGGCCAAAATTTGAGTTCTGAAGATGAATGAATAAAATCCGTAGAAGAAACAAATATAAATAAGGCACAGTGCTCAAGCATTTGAGATTCCAATGTACCTGAAGAGGCGCAACTTGAAACGAGAAGCAACAAGAAAAGTCTCAGAAACGACATCGCAATTTTGCTTCAGACTAGCGGGAGACTTTGAATGTCAACGCTTCTTGGATCCAGTGGTTATGTCTTAGTAAATTATTTAAAGAGACGAATGATGCTGTAACATGTTAGCATCGAGTTGACCATTTATCAAACAAATAATAATTCTCTTGGAGGAAAAAAACCAAATACCAAACTCAGCGAGATCACCTTGTTCCGACAACGCAGAGAAGCAGAGCAACGACGATCATTTTGGAGTGAATTTGCTTCATCGTCACTGATTTGTCTGCGAGGATAGACACAGGCGTTCTCCCGGCGGACCATTCCGGCGCCTACGGGTCGACGATGTCCAAACTACCGAACAAGTCTGAATTGGATTGGAAAGATCCAACTTAAAACCTAAAAGGGCTCAATTAAAAAGCAATCGAGCCCAATACTCGCTACTTGGATCTGCCCTGGGCCTCAACCCAAGCCAGCAATAGATTTTTTGGATTCTTTCAAAAAAAAAAACAGGGCATTATCTATGTTTAAGAAAGATTATTGTAAGATTGCGTATTATGTATTAATCTGTTACGAATTCTGAATTCGTAGCATTTTCTTTATTTCAAATTTTTACGTTTTAGTGGTTACGATATGTCGTACTACTTGCGTACAAGTATTTGAATTTTGTTTTGCGTGTATTAGTATGAGTTATGTACAAATATAGAAAAAAAAAAAAAAGTACAAATATAGATTTTTAAATAAAATCATTCTAAAAATCGAGTTGGATACACAATCCTTACGTCTTAGGTCAATCATATAAAGAAAAAACAAGACTTACGAGTCTGAACCATTAAAGCAAAGCTACAAAACAAAGCTAATTATAATAAGTAATAATGTTTCATCATGCACAAGATTACAGATACACTACTTCCCTTTTTAACCAGGTTGTTCTTCTTCTTCTAAATAAGCACAAACAGATGAAGAGACTCTTATCCTATGGTAACAGCAAGGAACTCACCAACTCCCTGGTCCCTCGTTCCCAGCTGCTGGCCTCCGGTTCAAGTAACGTATAACTGCATCTTCGACCCTGCAACATTTTATGATTCAGAAACATATATCAATCAATCAATCAATCAGTGGAATCCTTCCCTTTCACAACACTAATGCAATTAAATAACATAGACTAGAAACCAGAGTGAGCAGAGAGTGGATAATGAGCTTACCAAGGTTGGTTGAAGAAGTCTGATCGACGTTCTCTCTCAGCATTTCGACTGGCTTCTCCCGCAACGACCTTCAGATCTTTGCTTTGAGATTCGATCAGGGCGTTTATGAATTCAACTGGCGATTGGCTGAACCCCAAGAAAAACGCCCGCCTCCTCCTATGCTCATGGATTTTCCTTATGGCTGCACATATTGCTTCATCACATGCCTCAATCTCTTTGTTCTTTTCTGCGTTGGCCAACAAATTGTTCAGATCCCTTTGGATCGGGAAGGGAACGTCCACTAGCACATCATAACATGCTGATATGGCCGGATTATTTCCTGAGAGCTTGATTTTGTGTTCTAAGTGAATCGGTGGTGGAGGTGACAAGTGATGAGATATCTTCTGAGAGACCATTGTGAATTTCAACTTTTCTTCCCCAAAAACTTTCTGAAGTGCAGCGTCACAGTTGAAGAAAGAAGGGTCATTTGGGTTCTGCAATTTCCTCGCCTTAACGTAATGCCAAATTGCAGCTATGATTCTTGGTCGGGTTTCAACCTCAATCCCGAGAACGTCCATCAATGCAGTAGAAAGCTTAAACTTTTCAGGGACGTAGTTCATCTCCAACCGTATACTAGCTGCAAACTCCTGATTCCCTTTCCTCTTTATCTCAAACCCTTCCTGAGGAGCAGGTGATCGAGCATTCTCCCATATGATCAACGGGTTCTCAGGATACAGCCTCTGATCCAGGGAAACTGTTACCCTTTTGAAGAAAGAAGAGAATTTGGGATGCATTGGGTTTGATTTTTGAACAAATCCTGGCTGGTCTGGATCCACCCCATCTTCCAGGATCCTACCAATAATTTTAAGAGTCCATGTTGGCGGGTCAGCATTAGGATTCCCAGGAGTCGTGTTGTTTTGGTTAGCAAACGTGTTGAAAACGTAGATCCTAAGCGTCTTCTGTACGCAGGGAGGGTTTTTAAGGGCCTCCTGGATGTCAACTTTCTTTCTGGTTAATGCAGCATCCACCCGAGACTCAAACTCCAGAAGTTGTGTGTATAAGGCAGACTCGGGCAAGATTGCAGCCACCCGCTCCTGCAACGACTTTTCTGGAAGCTTCTGTTTCTTTTTCCGTGCAGCAGGAGTCAACTCCATTGTTCTCATGGGGGAGATGGTGCTGTTACCCGCAGGGGCACCAGGAGGTCGCATTGGCGGTTTCTGCTGGAATCTCTTCATGTTTAAACTTCCAGGAGTGGTCATAGAAGGCGAAGATGGACCCAACCCACCAATCCCCTGGGAACCTTGGGTTTGGTTCATCGTCATGCCTTGAGCTTGTAACTGAGCTTGCAATTGTGCTTGAACTTTAGACTGTGCTTGAGCATGGGCTAGGGCCTGAGCTTGTGAGAACTGAAACTGAGCTTGAAAGTTAGCTGCCATTTGAGACTGAACAAAGCCCTGGTTTCCAGGAACCGATGCAGAGGCCATCCCAGGATTCCCAAAAGGCGAAGACGCAGAGCCTTGAGGCTTCTGTGGATTGTTGTTGTTACCCGACATCGGTATATAAGCTTACCAGCCTGAAATATTCAGAAGAAACAACACTCTTGGAAATTCAGGTGAATGCAGACGCAATAGATCGGCTACCTAGAGAGATCGAAGACTCATAAAACCCTAATTTATCTAAGATTGCTGCACAGTTCAACGAGTATCAACAATCCCCAGGCTTAAAATACGCCGAAGATAAAAGAGACCCAAAATGTGAACGAAGAACTCGATTTAGATAAGAATAATACTAAATGGGCATTGGGAAGATCTAGAATTCATAAAATCCCAAGAGATACAAAAACAGAAAACTCCCAGAGCCTATAAACCAGAAAGATCGAGAGCAACGAGAGTTCCTTACAAATTACGAAGATTCGAAGCTTCGTTTCTTCTTCTGATTCTCCTTCTTTCTGGAATTCGCCGGTGTTCCGCTGTTTTCTCAGTTGTCGAGAGAGAAAACAAATGCCCACCGGAGATATGTATTTTATTGACCGGGTTTAGACCCGACCCGTATTTTTATAGCCCACAGTGCGTATATTGAGCCATTGGCCCAACTTTAATCCACTTTTTCTTTATTTACATCAATCCACTTTTTATTTGGGTCTCCACATATACTCGTTTTACGAATTTGTCAACTACGAATGTTCCATTTTCTTTTCTTTAAACAAGAATTTTGTTTATTCTTACGATATATCCGTTTTCTGAAAACACTAGTTTTAATTTTATTTATAACTACAAATTAGGATAAATTATATGATGATTGCTCCATTAATTTTTAGATTAAACAAAAAATTTAACCAAAGAAAAATGATAAATTATATTTAGACGCTAATACCAATAACTTTTTTTTTCCCGTTTGTTTGGGAAACAAAACCAATAGAAGAAAATGGGCACATTTCTTTAAAAAAAAAATATATATATATATATATGGGCACATGAAATTACATATAAACTAATGAATGATATTAAAATAAAGATTGTCGTTTGAAAAAGGTAGCAACTTGGTTATAAACAACGTCTTTGGCGGTAACACCCATGATGAAATCAGCATGAGCATATTCTTTCACAAACTGAACATCTATCTTATCCTTGTCGTGAAACTTAAACTGGTCTATGAGATACTTGACGTCGGTCACATCGGCCAGGCAGTCTAAACCGCCGTAGCTGAAGAAAAGCGGAAGGTCATGTGGGATCGCCGATATGTTGTAAGCCGGCGGCAACGCTTGACCGTAATGTTTCATGTTGCGATCACCACTTCCATAGTTGTATTTTCTTAACTCCTTGTCTCTTAGAAAGGTGGATCATGTTCTTGGTGGAAGTAGACTGAGGTTCGTTCGCCAGGAACAGATCAATGGTTGATGCGTTAAGGCAACAGTTCTTGCCTGTATTTTTTTGTAAAAAAATCATGTAATAATTAATATATAATCAAGTCATCAAAGGTGTGAATTGGTGATTTTAGCTGTTGCATTACCGGTGATAACAGCGATTAAATCATAACAGTCGATCCCTGCTTGATGGCATATAGCCTTTATAAAATCCCCTACTATTCCACTGCCAAATTTGTTTGATTATATTATGTCATAAAAAAAAGGCAAATAACAAACATATTTTAAGAAACAAGGGTGAAGATTTACCTTTTGGGGTTAAACTCTGCCACTCCTATAATGGCGGTGGCCTGTTTTTGAAAGACGGTAAGCGAGTTATTTTTCATAAATATAAGATTTAAGAATAAGAACAAGTTAATTTTAATAAATATATATAGAAAAAAAATGGAAAAAGTGAGGAGCTAGGGACCTCGGCGAGGAAGCTTCTGGCGGCGATGTCGCCGAGGACGGTGGTCATGTGGCTGAGATAAGCAATAGGACTCAGCATCGCTGCTGATCTCAATTTATCCACATAGCCCTTTTCCGAAAACGACGCAAATCCTATCAAAGTCCCCTGATATTTTCCATCGCTACATTTTTCAATTTTTGTAAAGAAAATATAAACAGAGAAAATATATGGTGATAACGTTGGACCCACCAAGGAATGTCCGAGGTAGTGAATCTTTTGGCCTGTTAGGCCGTGGATATGGTCAAACATTGCAGGCAGATCGAAACTCACAAGCTCGTCCCACGTCCAGTTCCAGAAAGCCTACGTACAACGTGCCAACGGTTAAATCTCGCTTTAGTTAGTAAAAACTAAGTAGTCTATTGGTTAAACAGTGGTTGATTTGAACCGGACCGGTTGATTAGGGTTAAGGTACTTGTGTCTTCTGCTGAATCTAGTCCCTCTTGTGTTCCCCATCCACACATCGAATCCTTGATCCGCCAAAATTAACGGCAGATTTTGATCCGCCGGATTCAACAGCCACGACATCCCATCCTGCACATTTTAATTAGTTTATTAAGTTCACTCTAATATATAATCTTCAATGTTTTATGATTTTTCTTCTTCTTTTCTTTCTTTGGAAGAATCTTATTTTTATGCGTTTCCGTGATTCTATTCTAAACATCATAACGTACAATGAATATGCATTAATATATAATTTAAACTACGTTTCCGTTGTGTAACTTAACCGCAAGAAACAAATGACTATTTTGTCAAAAATAATCAGAAGAGGCAGTGTATGATTCTGCATACGTACGACTGTCTCTGTCCACAGGAAACTTAAAACATAAGGTAAGGCATAAAGTAATTTCTTTCTTGTAGAATAACAAAAATATAGTGATCGAGTTTGATATGCACTTGACTTAGAGTCGACACGGTTATTTATATAACTTACGTACTCAAGGATTCTCCCATACCAGAAAAGCTGTTTATCAATTGACTTTATTTCAATTAACTTTATAGTAACGCTCGAATTATCACTTTATTTGTTGGACACACATGTTAAACACTCATGCTGTCTTTTTTTTTTTTTTATCATATTATTTTCAACCCACCACTAAATTAATATACGCAAATATCAATTGCACATAAAACATTCCCTTTCACACTCAAATACTATACAAACAAATTAATATACAATGATGTACATGTTCACGAGGCAAATTTACTAGAAGCATACACGTTGGTCCTGGCCCACATATGTATAAATATGTTTATCATCTTAAAATAAACGTATGCACATAGGAAATCCTTTCTACATTTGTTGTACTTGTGAAAAATCGGTATAAAGTTTTCACCTAATAATGTTTTTCTCCCTTTTTCTTGAAGTCACCTTCCACTTTTTCTTACTTACTTTCAAAATAAGATATTTTTTTGGGTGGGATGCCATTTTTTTTTTTTGCCAACGGGTGGGATATGCAATTTTTACAACTGTGTTGTTTTTATTTTAAAAATATACCTGTAATTTGAATGTATCATATGTTGACAACAAAATAAGTTTGAAATGTAATGAACTGCACATAAAGCTCTAAAATATAGCGTGCGTACATATACACAAAACTAATTAACGGCTGTTGCGATGCAAAAGGGTAAAGAAGAGTTAAAACAAAAAAAAATTTGGGGTTAAAGTGAAGAGAAAAACTTACGACAAGAATTCCATGTTGTATTAGAACAGGCTGTCTCTTCAACCTATCTCCGGCGCCGGCTCGTCCTTCCGGTATCCTTTGCATATTCAGTATGTATCCATCTTGAGTCACCACCTACATAATTAATCAATTAAAATCACTCAGTTCATATATACATGCTTCTATCGATATCATTAACAACTATATATTAAGAAAAAATGTCGTACATCATGTTCTTCGCACTTGTAACCATATATGCGGACAGAAGAAGCGCATATGCCGCCAGACGCAGTCCTCTGCGGCGGCTTTCCGGCAAGCCAGCCGAAGGGTCCACGAGCTTCGAGGCGATTAAGGGAAAGAGCGAAGAATATTAAGACCCATAGCCATAAGGCTAAACCGATTGAACCCGACGGAGGCATAACCAAACCGGCGATTGAGATAGGCAGTGTCTCGTTCTTGGAATTTAAGTGAAAGGGCTTTATATAGAGAAGGGATGACGGATAAGATAATATAGGAAAGGAGTAAACTGTATGTTAAGAAAATAAAATTTCATGTTAATTATGGATATAAAAAATGGTATGCACCCCCAACAAAATTTATGGTTTAAAAAAAATTGAAAGAATTGAATAATACATTTATAAAAGAAACACTAGTCATAACCTAAATATCGTCGAAAAATCATTATACTGTAATATGTATTCACTAGATTGAAATATATATGTACATATGATATTCAAAATAAAAAAAAAGAAGTATATATGATATTTTTTGTCAACTATGTATATATGATATTAATCAGATGTTACAAAATCTCTTAGATACAGCAAAAAATAAGTTAGAAAAAAAAAGAATATATATCTTCCTGATAAGAAAAGTTATCCCAGAATCTATAAATATAAAAGGAAATACATCTCCTTGTTTATTCTAGTAAATAGCAATGCAGACTAGTATTTATCAGAAGACAAAAAATATAGAGAAATTTATGAATGATTAAATTGATAGGAACATATATAAACACAAAACTTTAAGGAGAGTGCCATATCATAGATACTATACTAACATACGCTTTATACATTTAATTAGTGGATAATAACAAGACAAGCTATCTAGATAATAAAAAAAAATATATCATATAAGTGTGTTCGTAATAATCGTTATGTGTTAACGTGAGACCGGAAAGAGAACAAAAAGAAAAGATAGGACGAAAGAAGAAACTGTTAAAGGCGATCGGAGATGCTGTAGGGACGGATAAGTTGAGTATGACTTCAGCTTCCGTTACTTGTTTTCTTCTAAAACTCCAAAAACAAATTTTTTTTTCTATTTCACACCTTACACAGAGTGGAAGATGTCAAGAAATACAAAAATAAATACCTCGAGACATGTTTCGTTTAGATAATATAAATAATGTGGGGTACACAATATTCCAAATAATTTGTAGACCCAGTCTTGCTTTCATATTTGGTGTTCACATTTATTTCTACACTGTCATCCCTACTCCCTAGGCACTCTATTAGAACCGCATCATATTCAGAAATATCAAAACAATCGGGCATGACTCTCGCGTATAGAGTGTAGTGGTCTCGCCCTTTAGAAACAAATACGTAAATTTGTTACATCCAGATCCGACTTTTTTTGTATGTTAACATTTTGTGTGGACCATTGGTTATCGGATTTTGACCTGACCAAAAAGTTTGCTCATTTCTGGATTAATCATACGATTTGACAAAACTCGAATATCTTGTGATAAAATCTGAAAATTAATTTTAGCAAAAAGAAAAAAATCTGAACAAAATTCTGCCATTCTACTACGTAAAGAAAAAGAAAAAAAAAGGTGGCCCCTCGATTTGACATTTTGTGGGCTAAGAGCGGCCCAATTTCGCGACTAAAAATGGGCAAGTAAAGTCGGAGTTGGTTAATCGGGTCGACCCAATTGTGTAATGGTTTTTTTGCTACGCACGCAATGGCATGTATGTATTCGTAAGAATCGGTAAAGAAGAAGGACCATCTTATAATATATCAACACTTAGCTGGTGAGCCGGTAAAAAAAGGATTTGTTTCAGCCTAATTTAGCAAATGCAAAAACGTGCACACCTATCTAACTGCCGAAAACTCGAGATGTCTTTTAAACGAGTAGTGTGACACTCACTCGTCACAATTTCAAAAAAATGGCGGCGGTTTTGCAGACGAACATCCGGTTGAATCTTATCAATGTCGTCCCGGGAAGATGTAGATCTCCTACCGATCAGTCTCGCGCGCCGTGTCGAATAAGGTGCGCCGCTGCTTCACCGGGAAAAAAACGGTTCAACATCGCTCTCCTTCCCGGCGACGGGATCGGTCCAGAGGTTATCTCCGTTGCCAAGAATGTGCTTCAGCAAGCTGGATCTCTCGAAGGTTCTATCTCTCGCTCAATGTATCTTATTGTCAGACTTCGATTTAGCCAGTAAACATTGCGTCTTCGATGAGTACAACAGGACTGGAATTTGATTTCCAGGAGATGCCCGTCGGAGGAGCAGCCTTGGATTTGGTCGGAGTGCCCTTGCCGGAGGAAACCTTTTCGGCTGCCAAACAATCTGATGCCATACTTCTTGGAGCTATCGGAGGGTGTGTGTGTTTCTTGTTTCTTCTTCTACTGGACTCTTGATTTCAGAAATCTGCTTCGAATTTTATTCTAAGCTAATTCCCTTTTTTGGATGATTCATGGTGGTTGGATATTCAGGTACAAATGGGACAACAATGAAAAACATCTGAGACCTGAGATGGCTCTGCTTTACCTTCGAAGAGATCTCAAAGTCTTTGCAAATCTGAGACCTGCTACAGTTTTACCACAGGTATAATCACTGATCTGCTTAGCACTTGGATATTTTTTGCTTGAAATTGTCAACTAAACTCAAATATTTACCATTTGCTTTTTCAGCTAGTTGATGCTTCCACCTTGAAGAGACAAGTGGCAGAAGGTTTTGATATGATGATTGTCAGGGAGCTTACAGGAGGTATTTACTTTAGAGAGCCAAGGGGCATTAAGACCAACGAAAATGGCGAAGAAGTCGGGTTTAATACAGAGTTTTACGCTGCTCATGAGGTACTACTACTCTTCACAATGTGCGCTATGACATATGCATAATTAATAATGCATTGCTCACGTTCTTCAGATCGATAGAATTGCTCGTGTTGCATTCGAGATTGCTAGGAAAAGGCGTGGCAAGCTGTGTTCTGTTGACAAAGCTAATGTGCTGGATGTACGTTTTATAATTTTGTTGAATTATTTTTCCACTTTTGTGTTTTCTAGTAATGCAAATTTATTTTCATATAGGTATCAATGTTGTGGAGGAAAAGAGTGACAGCGTTAGCCTCTGAGTATCCAGATGTTGAACTATCACATATGTATGTCGACAATGCTGCAATGCAGCTTATTCGTGACCCGAAACAGGTGCTCTTCCTCTTGCATATATCAAGTTCACCCGTTGATTAAAAAGCTAACGCAGAAGTGTAAGTTAGTACTCACGGTGTTTTTGATCTTTTAAAACATTTGTAGTTTGACACAATTGTCACCAATAACATTTTTGGTGATATATTATCTGATGAGGCCTCAATGATCACTGGAAGCATTGGGATGCTTCCATCTGCAAGTCTCGGTGTATCGGTCAACAAATTTCAATCAAAATCTTTCAAGGTTCCTCCTGTTTATCACACCATAACTGGATTGTTAAACTTGTGATGGAAGCAGGGACCTGGACTGTTTGAACCTATACACGGTTCTGCACCAGATATAGCAGGGCAGGACAAGGCAAACCCATTGGCCACCATTCTCAGCGCTGCGATGCTTCTGAAATACGGACTTGGGGAAGAAAAGGCTGCAAAGAGGATCGAAGACGCGGTCTTGGATGCTCTCAACAAAGGGTTTAGAACCGGAGACATCTACACCCCCGGAAATGTATGTATGATGGGTTCTGTCATTTGTTTTTACAAGTTAGTAACAAACAGTTCATCATCATATACTGAAAGTCTTGTGTTACGCAAAATGGAATGTGAAAACAGAAGCTGGTGGGATGCAAGGAGATGGGTGAGGAGGTGCTCAAATCAGTGGACTCCAAAGTTACAGCTACTGTTTAATAAGTTTAATGATTTGGAAAAGTGTGTATCCCTTGGATTTACGGTTACGTATATGCTAATCCATGTACTAGAAACCGTAAATTATTGGTACATAATTTGACATGTCTCCTACCTCACTTACCTTGTTCTTGAAGATTGGGAAGTTCTCTCCAACTACCTTGTTCAGTCAATATTTATATAACGAAGTAAAATTCCAGAGAAGGAACTATGATTTTTACTCGCAACAGACTTCCTTGAAAAACCAAACTTATATAACTTTACATTTTGAAGACCAAAAAAAAAAAACACTATCAATCATTAGCCTCCATATTCACGACGACGTGTCGGATTTGCGTTCAGCGTCTGCGGCAGACTGCATTTGAGCTGCGTATTGTAAGTTCCAGAGAACGTCTTCAAAGGAAGGTCTTGCCGAAGGTTCAAGCAAAACGCATTTGTTGGCGATTGAGATCGCAATCGCTAAAGACTCCTGAGAGCTTGTTGTTAGGACCGTTGGATTCACTATTTTCTGACGACCATCTTGGCTCCCAAATGACGTCTGCAAACGCAACATTGCAGCAACAGCTATTAACTAACTTCATTTCAATTTAAAAAAAAAAGGATGAAAACGCTTTTTCGCTTTGTTACCATTTCGTTGAGAAGATAGGCTTCTCCCTTTGTAGTGGGCAATGGTCCTATCAGAGATTCCAGAAGTATGAATCCGAAGTTGTATACATCGTCCTCTCTTTTAGCCATTTTCCTGCATAATCCCCAAGTTAACATAAAAATCATGTTTTTAGCTGCAATATTGAATTAGATTCTGCTAAAAGCCAAGGAGTTTTGCAATAGAAGGGCACAATATACATACTTTGACTTGTGGGTTTCTGACTTTGTCTGCAAAATGTAGAAGCAGAAGCAAAGTAAAGTCCTGAAGAGAATACAAAATGGAGCAATAGAGAGAGAGAGAGAGAGCAAATGGAGCAAACCTCGAGCTTTTCGTTCTCTTCAATGATGGCAGAGACTCCATAGTCACTGAGCTTTGCAATCTTGTGTTCGTCAAGCAAAATGTTATTTGTCTTCAGCTGATTGTTAAAGGAACCAGGCATTACACCGGTGTGAAGAAAATGAACTGCCTTTGCTATCTCTATCAGAATTGCTAGCCGATCTGGCCAAGTTAGGATCTTCTCCGAGCAAGATTCTACACAAAAAAACAATATTCTAACAACATTGAGTTTCCTAGTACAGAGAGATTTAATTTAACACTGAGTTTATTACATATATCAATCTGACCTGATAGATGTGCGCGATAGCTCCCGTTAGGCATATACTCGTATACCAGGTAGAGTATGGTCGCTGCAGGATCGTGTTCTCCGCTGCTTTGAGTGCAATGGCCCAAGAAGCTAAGGAGATGAGGATGGTTGAGCTTAGACATCCAATCTACGTGACCTTTGATACTCTGGCTCGAGAATTTCCTTGATAAAACCAGACATCTTATAGCTATGGAACTTCCATTTTCCAGTGTTCCTCTGTATAGCTGCAAAGAATCAAAATAAGCAGAGTAAAGCAAATGACCAATGGTGAGGTCACAAGAATCAATCTTGCGTTAGACGAACCATACCTTTCCAAGGGAGCCTTCACCTAAGAAACGTGATGAATCGAAATCGACTGTGGCTTCCTTTAACTCTTCAAAAGAAAATGACCGGCATGAGGGCACACCTTGTGCACCTAGCTTTGCTGTTTGAGAGATTAACCCTGCAAGACGATATCATGCAAGGATATTAGACTCCTGAAGGACTTGATGGCAGGCAAAAGTCTACATTTTGAGTCAAAGTTACTCACTTGCACTAGCAAGAACTTCAGAGGAGAGACTGGTGTGTGAATTGTCTGTCACAACCTTAAGCCGAGTTTGCGGCACTGACTTTTCTCTTGAACAACAACAACAGGAGCGCTTTGTACATAATAGGAGGAATCCGAATGCAAACAACACAAGAACAAGAACGGCTCCGCTAATTACAGCAATTAAAGTCCCAATTTTTCTTCCTTGTAACTGTTTTCTCTCATTTTCAGCTTCCTCACATAAAAATTCTTGATGTTGATCATGATTTCCAATTATGGACAAGCAATTCCCACCGAGTTTAACAACCCGCTCGCCAGAAGCGCCTGCCAAGCAACGGGGAGGAGTCCCAATTAATCTGTTATTAGACAAATCCACAAATCCGAGTTTGCCTCCACAGGTCAGATTAAGTGGTAGCTTCCCGCTGAGCTTGTTAGATGCCAAGTCCAAGTAACTAATGTTTGGCAAAGAGAACAAGAACCGAGATGGAGTTCCAGTCAGATGATTGAACGACAAGTCAAGATGCTGAAGCTGAGACAAACTGCCAAAACGTTTGGGAATTTCGCCAGAGAAGGAGTTCTTGCTCAGTAGAACAGTAACTAATCTTTTAGGCATCGCAGGTAGTTCAGAATCCAAGTGGTTCTCTCTTAGATCCAGCATATGCAGATGATCTAACTTGCTGAGATCGGACAATTTACCAGAAATCTCATTGTGTGATAGAGCAAGATTTGTTAGTCTTCCAATTCTGCAGATTGAAGAAGGAAATGGGCCATTGAACCGATTGTTCTTTAAACTAAGAACAGTAAGATTGGTCAAGGAATCCAACTTGTCCGGAACACTTCCGTTGAAGTAATTTCCATCAAGCATCAGACTTTGAAGCTTAACCAATCTGGAAATATCAGGAGGGACAGAACCCAAGAGATAATTTGAACTCAAATCCAAGTACTCGAGAGAATTCAAGCGATGGATCTTCCCTGGGAATTCACCATATATTCCTAGAGACACTAAGCTAAGAACCTTCAAGCTTGTAAGCCTTGTCAATGTGGTTGCAAAAGAATCAATTAAGAAAGCTTCAGACAGAGTGTGGTTTGGGAGTGAAGATCCATAAAACATACCAAATGGTTTTAAAAGCTTGTCCCCCATGACCTTGAGCTCCGTGATAGAATTACCTTCACAGGAGATGCTCATATGAGCAGTTGCAGAGATTTGACATAAGTCTCCGTAGTAATTTCCCCAAGATTCCAGAGCTTTAGGGAATTCCAGATGCTTTCTGAGCTGATACAGGACCTGGGTCTGAGAGTTATGAAGTTGATGGGTGCTTTGTAAGAACAGAACCCATGAAAGAAAGAGCAACGGCAAGACCTTTGAATGAACCATGATAAAGTAGCAGAAAGGAAACAGAACCCTAGAAGGAGAAGCAGATTTGGATTCTGAGAGGAAAATGAAGGAGACCCATCTAGGTGCTTTTTGCTTTAGAATTTGGAAATTGACACACAAGTGTTTGCAAAAACTCTGGAGACGAAGAACTTAACTCAGAGAGGAACGGCTAGTCAACTCAAGTCAAAGAAAGCTCGTGATCCCAGACGCTCCTCTCGAGCAAACTCCAAGGAAACGAGTTTATTATCAAATCCCTGAAAAAAGTCAGGAAAACAAAAAAAAAAGAAGCAGAAGCAGAAGAAGAAAGAGAGTAGAGAAAGTGAGGACAAATGCAGAAATCGTGGATGAGAATGTTCGGTGTTCTTGTGTGTGATTGTCGGATTAACACAGAGACGAGAAAGAAATTTGGGAAGCTAGAGAACAAGGTGATAAGAGCATTAATGACAAAGAGTTGAGCAGCATTAATGGCGGCTTCTGTATTTTTATCTGAGAAGACTTGACAAAAGAAGAGATTTCAAAGAATCTTTTTTTTTTCTTCTTCTTCTTCTTCTTCTCTTTATGAAGGAAACAGTAAACTGAGAATGTGGGTCACCAAAAACAATCATAAAGCAAAAAATGTGCACTCAATTTGATGAAAGTTTGTTCCTTTTAATGAGCAATTATCTGGATTTCTCTTTTCTTCTTTACTGTAAAATAATACTCTATAAACAATGTAAGAAAAATGAAATTTGAATTTAAATTTGGTATAGATAAAGTATGACTGTTGATTTGATAATAAATTGTTTATTAATATGTACAAATACAATTTGAGACTTCGGTTGACTCATAGAAGATGCCGTTAACACATGTCTCCTCTTCTTCTTCCATCTTGGTTTATTATATTTTTAAGCATTGATTTATGTGTGTGATTAGATTCCATGTCTTGTTAATTCACCAAACTGCCCTTCTACGGTACCGAATACATGTACGTATATGACAAAGCGAAGCTTTTGCTCTACGAAACACTGTTCGGTAGAAGTAGCTTTCGTTGAAGGGCAAATATGGCAATAAATATATCATTTCCAACCATAAAATAGTATATCTACTAAGATAATTTCATCAACCATCTAAACTACAAACTGACAATGTTTAGATTGTACGGTTGTACCATATATTTTTGAGGCGCAAATGTTCTATAGACCAGTCTGTACTCTGTAGGCTTGTAGCACTATAAGGGCTAAGTATGTCTTTTCCTCGCAGCAAAGGTAGTGATTATGCTTTGTTTAAAAAAAAAAAAATTAAAGCTATCTTTAGTGGAGCCACAGTGTAGGTCCCACAGGTCTGTTCTACTCTCAAAGACCGGACCATCATATTAAATAACTTTTTTTTTTGTTGTCTCACATGCGTCAATATTTTTAGAAATCTGAAAATTAAGATGTTTTTCTTTTTTCGCCAAAATTTAAGATGCCTCTCCAGCCTTCACTGATGTTTGAACAAAAATTGATAACAATTGTAAATGTGTAATCATAATTGATTCGTTAAACTTTGGCCAAATACTTTTGTTAGCATTTTCATGATATTACTATTCGACAACCGTATTTCATAACCCAAAACCTAGTCATCATGTTTCGATGTTTACAACCAAAATCATAAAAATACGAAGCCATGGTCCATCGTATATATTTGTTTTTTTTTTTTTTTTGTTCTNTTTTTTTTTTTTTTTTTTTTTTTGTTCTCTTATTAATCTATTCAATTAAGCACCAGAAAAGGAACAGAAAGACTAGAACAACGCAATTACGCAGGCTCTAATATTGATACTGCTTTAGTATTAAAAAGAGACTTAACAATGCAAAATTGGGTTTAAGACAGAGGACGCTTTATAGGAGAAAGATAAGACAAAGCAGAAAACTCCATGGAATGGGAATGGGAATGGGAGAGCATGTGAGACGAGGAGACCTGGACATTAAGATATTTACATCTAACATTAGGACAACCTTTTGGGGACCATTTCATGGTTTTGCTTTTGAAGAAGAAACAAGCAAAACATCAACATCCCCTTCTCACCAGAAACCAAACAAGTTTCTCTGCAACTTGTTGTCTAGAGAACAGAAATGAGATCTTCAAGATAAGACAAGATCAGCAATTTGTTTTTAGAGATTCTTCAATCCTAAAATCCCTCATTTTATCATGTTCGAGACCAGTGATGCAACAAGGAAACGGACCAAGCAATATATTGATCGTTTATGTTGGAATTAACGAGTCTATGAGAATCCGGGTTTTGCTGAGTTTGTTGGCTAATCCCACGGCTTATTGCATGTTGCAAGTTTACAAACTAAGGGTCTAAAAATGACGAACCTTGGCAATGTTTATAAGCTGTCCTCTGGTTTCTTGTCATTTGAGCAAGACTCCAAGTATGAGATCACGAGATCAGCTGCTTTGCAACCTGATGCTATCGATTTCCCAACAGAGAGCCCGCCTCGATGATTACCTGTTCATTTTGGTCCGTTAACAATTAGATAAATAAACTGCAGTTAATCGTCTCAAGGCCATAGATGGATCATAAATATAATGCTCTCTTTGTACGAGACTGAAACTTTAATTGAAGTTACCTGCGTAGAAGAATCCGGGTAGATCTTTTTCCATCTTGTCTATTGCTTCCATGACTGAGTCATAGCTGCTGTCATACAACGGGAATGCTTTGCTCCAATAGATATGGCTGCAATTAACATATATTGTTCATCTATAAGGGCAATCTCCTCTTTCGTACACTTAAATGATTAAATGA
Source organism: Kernera saxatilis (assembly GCA_900406395.1). Classification (NCBI taxonomy): domain Eukaryota; kingdom Viridiplantae; phylum Streptophyta; class Magnoliopsida; order Brassicales; family Brassicaceae; genus Kernera; species Kernera saxatilis. Next base: position 9,396 of record OVAY01001425.1, on the reverse strand, counting down.
AAAAAATTACCAAACTCCACATACTTGACAAACACGGGTTCACCTTCAACCCCCAACAGACGCCGAAGGTCAGAAGTCACAACTTGTTTTAATTCATCTCTGCAAAGATGCAACGGAAAAGTAAATTTAGTCAGAATCAGGGGAAGTAAAAAACTAGAAAATGGTATAAATGCCTCAATACTTTGCAGCTTCCAAACTATCCTGCATCACATTTATTAGAGACTAAGTAGCTTAACTTAACATGGTTTGTGTTTGTGTTTAAAGCAGTATTTCTCTTACGTGGAAGCTTTAGCTAGTTCCTGGTTCCTACTCCCACCAATAAAAGTCGTATATAGATGAAGGTCACTAGGGCAACGATCTGGAAACATCATTGAGGAAAAGAGTGTACCTGTGTATAGAGGAGTGTGAACTGCTGATAATTATAGAAGGAGAAATGTGAAGGGATATTTTTTGAATGATGGCCTAGAACACCAACAAGTTACCTAGAGTTTTGAAACCATGTTTTTGCTCCTTAGATGGAATAAGTACCCCAAAACCTTCGAGAGGTCTCTTTACTTTCTCCTTTGTGAATGTAGTGATTATAACCGAGAGGGGCATATAATTAATCTGAGCAATGAACAAGATCAACATCGTGATGCAATTAACTTGGAATAAATAGTACATCTGACAAATTACTAATTATGCGATGAAGTTCTTTGATGTCACATTACGGTTCTCATTATCAGTATTTGGAGTAGAAAAATCTAAGGCAACACGAAAGGATGGACTAAATCTAGATGTTGGCCTAAGACTCTCAAACATAAACTTCCGAAAGTTGGATAAGACAGAGTTACCTCAGGGAGAAAGTTTAGCTGAAATGGTTGTCCTCCTTTCATAACTTTCATCTCCTTCACATTGCACAGAGGAGCCTATGTACATAAATTTCTTGTCAGTTGAGAGGTTCTGTAATTTTCATCTCACATCCGACAAAAACACCACTAACCGTCATAATTACAGCATCATAATGGAGATATTGTCTCTGCGTCTCATTATGAGAAACACAGGATAGTGACCAGTTTTCCTGTCTTGAACCAGCATGGTAAGACAAAGAGAGAACCTTGGAGTCTAAATTGAGCTTATCATTTGAGAGATCTTTACACAACATATCAGGAAGAATCTGTAATCTCACAAAGTGTAAACATACCAACAAGAAGTACATGAGTAGTAGAGCGGGAAATATTATTTGTATGATGTAAAATGTAGCTTTCATTGAGAAATCATCACCTGCATTCCCCCCTTAAAAGAAAATGACCCACGCGAGCCCTTCTTTGTGCCAGGAGAACTCTTTGTTTCTCCACTCTTACTACCTTTAGCAGCAAGCTTTGTTCTGATTGCACCGACTATAATAGAGCCAAAACTGAAAAAGTATAATTTATTTAGCAACTAAACCGGAGAACAGTGAAAGGCCTAATCGCCATTCTCAACATAAGGAAGCTACCGTTGTTTACAATATTGTCTTTGCTATTAAAACTTTTCTGCCTATCATATTACACATCGAGGGTTGATATTATAAGAATAAAATGACACAAGCAAAGGAATGACCAACGCAAAACCTAACTGCATCATCCTAGCAGCACAGAAAAAAAAAAAAAAACTAGGAAGTATTCTTTAAGTGGAACTCAATGAATATAGCTTAGTTACACGAAAAAAGTACCTTCTCTCTACATTCCAGAGATCTGGAAAAGAATGCTTCATCTGATCATAAAACGTAGGGAGGGATAAAAAAATGAGGAATATCCAACGATAATTTTAAAAACAAATACAACATGTTAAGTGCAAAGTTGCTCACTGAAAGGGATTCAGGGTCCGCAGCACTTGTTCCACCAACAAAAGGGTCAATTAGATAGTCCACAACCTTACAAATCAGATACATAAAAAAGGAGACATGAAAGGAACATCACAGTCGTCTGTATTTGATAAAGATAATCCACAATTGGTGTTAACAAGTGCAGAGAAAGATGAAACAAAACAAAAGGGTGAGATTAGAATGTTTCAATCCAAACCTAGGACTAGGTAGCAACAAACCTCTTGTCCAAAATGGCGTTGAAAGAACCCGCTTACACTACAGCAGAGAAAATGGAAAGTGAAACTCAAGATACATAACTGTATATGATTGAGATTGCTGATGGTCAGGGAGGGAGAAATATACTCACCTTTCTACTGCAGATGCGTCTGAAACTTTTGAGGACAAGTAGTTTTTTTTCCATAAAAATGGTTCCAACAAGATTTGCAACTGCAAGTAAGACCTAGTACTTTAAGGGATTTTGAGATACTGAATAAAAGCACTTTGGTAGAAGGGAGCTTCTAGTTTCTGGTGGTAGTCCACAGAAAGTTATACACCATAGAAATAACATGCCTCAAAGAACCATCAAGACAAGTCCTTTCAGTGAAATAAATAACCAGTGCACTTCTGTCTCGAGAAATGTACCTTAGATTGGGTAGAGAGCACACTACTTGTGACCAACGCTATGGGATTGGTGGGTATCTAGCATGAAAACAGAGAACATCTCAGCATCATAAAATAGACAAGAACACCTTATTATATGAAGAAGCAGGAATCCATAAGAACAAGGAAACAAGTAGGGCTTACCATCACAGGTAACCCATTCCGCACAATATACCGTTTTTTTTGTGAAATTGGCTGAAACAATAGAGAATGCTCTAATAAGGGGTGAGAAACAAATGGCAAATCAACGAAAAATAACATTTATGCCTCTTAATGAGCAAGGGATGTTCATCCATGACCGTGGAAAGTACTCACAAATTGTTGTTTCTCACGAAGCCCAAGATCATCGAGCAAACTCCCAACTTCTGGCTCAGCCTCAGTCTGCACATGCAACAGATGATCATCTGTGCCCATTATCTAAACCAACTGAAACAGATGCGTCTAATGTTTCGAAATAACTTTGGGCTTGAACTAAAACAACAAACTACCATGGTGTTTGCTCCTTCGTCCCAAATCAAGCCATTATGCATAACACTTCTCAACTTCCCACCTACTCTTCCATCAGCTTCAAACACAGTCACATTCAAACCCCTCGATTTCAACTTGTAAGCCGCCGCAAGACCACTTAAAAACCATCAAAAGCATTGACAAAACAACGTATCTGTGAGCGACTTCGGTGAACTATACCCAAACAAAAAAATTAAGCGAAAATTGACAGCAAAACAAAAAAAAAAACTAGGAGCAATGAACCCAAAACCGGAAAGTTGAAAAATTTAAGATAATCAGCAGAATTCCACAGCACAATAGAGACGAAATACAATGCAGGAGATGATGAGCTCTGAGAAAATTACCTTACACCTGCACCTACGACTGCAACTCTTTTGCCTGAAACTGCTTCAAATGTGACCAAACGACCGGGAAACAAGAAAAAAAACAAATCAGTAGAAGATACAAAGAGTTGAAAATTCTCAAAGCAAAACCTGAATTCCAATGAAAAAGGAGATAGAAACAAAAGTTTTTTTACTTTTATCATAATCTGCTACTGCGTCAGACGCCATTGCTATCTCTAAGAGGAAGAAATCTCTGCCCAGAAGAACAGAAAGCAGTAGGGGACGGAGACGGACGGAAATAAAAATAACAAAACTCAACGGCAAATTCCTGCTTCTTGAGGCCCACTATCATGAGTAGGGCATGTGTCTAACGGGCCTTGGTTTATGTCTTCGCTCCAAACCACATTCTTATATTAGTGAGGCAATTGTATGTTCCATTTTCAAGAGGGATATTATGTCATCTACATTTGATCAACATGAACTTCTCTACTAGTAAATTATATGAGTTTATGGGGAACAAGAGTTTTTTTTTCTTTCTTTACGTTTAATTTCTAATTTATGTAATTATCAAACTCGTTATTCGATTTGCGTTTTATCTTTGTAGGCATCTTGGTATTTTTACCGATGTAAAATAACATATTGATTAAAAAAAGTCTATAAATTTCGCACATGAAAGTTAGAAATACATTTGGCCGCTAACTCTGGTCAAATAATCCGTAACTTTTTTTTATATTATAAAATCGTCAACAATAACGATCTTATTTTCATTTGTGTTCCCGACCAAAAAGCTTTCGTTGTTTATAAGGCAATAATTATTTAATTTTAATGTGGAATTGGGCAAGTAAAAGAATGCTAAATTTGTTGGTAGTTATCGTAGTAGTTAATTTAATCGATTAAATGAAAAGCACTTTTTCGATAAGATCATATTGGTTTTATTATTAGAAAAGTATTTATCAGTACTCCCAATAATCGCTTTTTAGAGCATACCATCTTTGAATATTAACTTAAAACATAAGCCCGAAATGAAAAGAAAACTTAAATAATAAATTTTGCTGAGATTACGAGAACATTATGTGGCCCATTTGTACAATGGAAAATTCGAATCTCAAATTTAATAGATTTAGGAGTATCGCATGGGTGAAGGATAAGGTTAAGCCATTTTGCTTTCAGGTAGACTAAGTGTCTTTTTGAATATTAAATGGGATCATTAATTAGACATGATATTTGCTCGCGCCATGGAACTTTAAGATTGAAGCAAGCCAATTAAATATTTAAACTCTGCCGCCAAATATGAATTCGAAATCATATATTTGATTTACGCGTATAATCATGTATGACTTTCTTCTATTATCCTTTTAAAAATTCAAAATTGAAAAAGTTACAAGTCATTAGATGTTTGGTGCAAGTTGTTTCCCTTTTGCCACTTTGATTATATTCCATGGGTATTGTCTGCTTACACTTTCTTAACATCATCTATTAAGAAGTAACAAATCTATTTAAAAACAAAAAAATGTCGAGGATTTGAATTTTGAATATTTAATATATGCTTGATATCTCGACGAGTAATGGAAATGAATTCAAATCCGTTTATTGGTTTGAGTGTTTCTAGTTTCTTGTAATAGAGATTCAATTTAGTTTGGTAAATGTTGACCTGCAGATTGAATTCAGAGAAATTAGCGAATTATTTGGTTGTTGGATTGGTTGTGATTTTCCAAAAACCGAAACAACACAACCATTTGATTAAAAAACAAAAATAATAGAACCAAACTGTTTGAATGAAACATCAATTGTTATTCTTGGGATCACTTCGGCTCAAACAAACCGATTTGAACCATCACGACTCACGAGTGATAAATTGATGACCATGATTCGTAAAACCCAACGAAAACAATAATTTTATTAATATACGTTTTCTTTTAACGAGTCACAAAGATTTATTGATGTAAAAAAAAAGGTTATTAGGGTTTGTAGTTCATAATATTATTAGAGTCATAAAAGTCGAGTAACTATGATTAACAGATTTAGGCAGGGAAATTAGGAGAGGTGCTCCATGGTTTGTCCTGCTTTAAATGTTGGGAAATGATTTGAAATGCGTAATTTTCCAACTTTTGTTGGGCCCATACCTCTTTTGTGGGCCGAGTCGGTGGGCATTCATTTATCTTGATTGTTTTTTAATCTCTTTATAATTGTTTATTTTATTACATAATTTAATTTAGTTTTGTTTGTGCAAATTTTTCGACATCTCGTTCTAACGAAAAACATTTAAAGTGGCATGTTGTCCGCGAGGTGAATCGTAGATACATAATGAATAAAATTTACTCTCAACAAATCTCAATACAATTTTTGTAGGTCGATTACAAATTTACAATACAATTATGTAGATAACCATAGAATTGTCATCAACTGTAATATTTATCAAGTTGACGTTTCTACTGTTTTTTTTTTTCAATGTTACTATTTTAATTTATAATCGTAATTAAAATCATATATGAACATTTTAACGAGCCTGAATCTGGATTGTATCACATTAATACCATTAATATTAACCACTATATTATATAAATTGGTCAGATATTTTGTTATTCGCTTTCTGTATCTTTATTTATATATATAACTGAAGACATGTTTTGTAAACAAATAAGTTCAACATTTTTACAAATTATATAATATTGTACTTATTAAGTGGAATCAAACATGTAATCTCATGTCGCAATCTGGATCACGAGATCTTTCGGCGACATGGTTGTCCAAACTAGGATCCGATGAATCACGTTCTTTTGTTTTGGTCAACTCATTTTCATTTAAGGGTCCTTCATTTAAACCATATCGTAAACTAATAAAATATTCGGTTGAGCTCGTACTCATGAAATTATAAATCAGTAGAGCAAGACTTTACACTCTATGCTTTTTCTTAATTTTTTTTAAGAAATATGTTTTTTCTTCCTCGCATTTGATGTAAGAAAAACAAAATATAATTTCCTACACGGTTTAATAAAATAAGCCACTCTACAATTGTGTTTTTTNAATTGTTTTTTTTTTTTTTTTTTGTTGATAAGCCACTCTACAATTGTTCGTTAACAAACTGCGTAGAAAATAGGAAACTGTACGGTACATTTAGTCATAGACGAAAGTGCTGTTATTATTGTTTTGTTTTGTTGAAGATCGATGTTGTCGCTTGTCACTACTGTTATTAAGAGCTTTTGAAAATCTTTTTTAAGGTCTTGTCTAAAATCTTGGGATATTTTTATAAAATCGATTGAGGTATTTCCTGATTAAATCGATTTACGTCAATTCAGGTAGAATTAGATGGGACTGACCAAAAATAGTCATATCTACAGAGACTTATTCCACGAATGAGTTGTTAATGGTGGATGAGGAGTCAACCTCATGACTCGTCTCGTCTTTCCCGTACGTACGATTACGAAGGTATGGTTCTATTATATTATCCCTCATATATCTCCACCGACTTCTCCAATACTCTCTCTACCACACTTTGATCTTCCTTGTATCATCCAAAGATCTCACTTACATCACTTCCCTCTCTCTCTCTCTCTCTCCCTCCATTTAATTTTAATCGCCCACCGTTTTTATTATATGATCTGTTTCTACTCGATTCACATCGTCCACGACAAAAGAGAGAGAGAGTTTTATAATTGTGAAGATATGTGACTGTTTTAAAACCCTCGCTATTGGTTATTTTGGCATGTCACATATAATATAAAAAACCACCATTAATTCACTGCGATGCATCTAGCACATAAGGCCAAAAAACATATGGCCAAATATCTTAATTTACTATTTCCCAACAATATAAAATAGATAGATACTCAGAAAAGGAAAAAAAAAATTAGCATACTCTAAGAGACATAGCTGGATTAATCGAGCAGGGGAAAGTTGTAGGATTGTAACGAGAGGAGTGAGCAAAAGAGTTTGGACTCACTGAACAAAATAAATAAATCTTCGTATTGATAAGTTTCTATATTAACAACATGCACAATGTCTCAACAGTCTTATCTAACTTCCTTTTTTTTTACCACCCTCCAATATTATTCTACTTATGTCTTCTTTCCCAACTAATATTTACCTAATTTTGACATGAACTACTTTAAAAAGAACTCCCAATTTTAGGAAAACTAAACTTGTTTCTATATATTTTCTTACGCTTCTCTATCTTTTTAAAATTAATTAGATATTTTACTTAAAACTTTATTCAGATAATTTCATACCAACTTCAACCCAGTAAAGTTTGACACATGTTTTCTTTTGTATTTTAATAATGAGATCATCTCTATTTTAAGTTGTTTTTATTGTGTAGATCTATATTATTTTAAAATGTACAAAAACCAGAGTATGGTAATATGTGGTTCAAGAACAACGTATTTCCTCTTTTTTTGTTTGGTTTGTACATTGTATAGAAATGTATACGATAAAACGAATCATTTATTTATTTATTTTTTCGGTAAACCAAAAAACGAATCATTTATCGAAGGAAGAAAACTTATTTCCTTTATATATATATATATATTCATAAATAATTTATTTCTTTAAATGTAAATAATTAGTTTAATTATTTTATGACTTTTGACGGCATTGTAAAATGTTTAGATTATTGTCAGATGTTAAAAAAAAAAGTTTAGATTTACTATATTAACAATTTTGAATATTTGCTTAAGCTACACCATTGCGAAGCCAGTGAGCACAGCGCACAATATATTACTCACGGTTAAAAAATGGGACCCACGGATTCTCATTAATTACCCATTTGAACCATTCATCGTTAACCGTGTGGTTAAAGCTGTAAAATTCCGTTTCAATAAATTCTCTCACTCCTCTTCCATCCCTGGCGCTCACTTCTTTTCAAGTTTCCTCTCTCTCTCTCTCTCTCGCCTCGTGTCTGTGTCTGTAAGGAGACAAAAACGATCCTCTAAAGCGACGACGTTTTGATAACTTCCGGAACCTAGGACATTGGGTCAACGGCTTACGGCGGCGTAAGGATCATAACTCCGACAATGACGGTTTTCTCCGGCAAACAAGTCGTTCCGATGGATTACGAGGCAGAGGTGTCACAGCGGCTTCTGGATGCTATCCTCGACGGAGATATCAAAACGGCATCGGATTGCGTCTCCGATCCGCTCGTCGACGTGAATTTCGTCGGCGCCGTCAGCTTAAAGACGAGGAGGAGCGAGGTCGTGCTCCGCGATGAATCGGCCAGCGAAATCCGAGTGGAGTACGAGGAATTCAAAACTGACGTGACGGCGTTGTTCCTCGCCGTTAATTTCGGAAACGTAGCTCTCGTGAAGAAATTACTGGTAATTTTTTTCAGTCGGCTAACAATTTACTTTTTTGTCCTCATAATTATTCTTCCTCCGTTACTCCGTAGCCAATTGAGCCGTTTCTCATCGTCTATAGTTTAGATTTTGAAACCGATCAAAAAAATCTGCGTTGATCTTCACGCGGTTTAATCTGCCATTAATATATAATTCGCCGTTATTTTCACGATAGATACACAAACTTTATACAAGCAATCAGTTTTGCATATACCTTTGATTTGAGTATTTTTGTTTATTTTTTTTCCGCCCGAGTAAAAAAGTTAAAAACTATTGTTACGCTCCATTAATGGAGGACTCAATCGATGGAGAATCGGTTTCCTCGTGATGTCCTTTTTGCGCATTTCTGATAATTGATGTTCACATTTAGTGGATTTTCCTCACCTTTTTTTTTTTGTTTCTTGAATTAGACACTCAAATCTATTATGTCTGCCTCTGCCTTACTTTACTTTTACTCCTTTTTCGAAATTCAAATATCGGACGCTGCTTATTACTATCACCACTAACATCCCATATTCCTTCCTTCGCTCTGCTTTTTTTATCAAAAGAAACTTATTCCAGATTTTGATAAATCTGCTTCCATTAAATTCTCACTTCGCTTTCCCTATAGTTAATCAGGATGAACAGACAAAAAATATATATAGTATTTCTGATATTTGTCTTTCATTAAAGCATGATCAACCGAGAAACTTAGAAAAAGATTTTAGTTGTTTTTTAATTATAAATTTAGAGTTAAGAACTTTTCATAAAAACT
>OVAY01001424.1:0-29617 GCA_900406395.1 Kernera saxatilis | reverse complement strand
TTGTATAGAACATGAAAACTAAGTTAATATAACATAACCTTTGATCGTACGCTGTTTGCTTTTGATTCTGGAAGCCATGTTTCCTTAAGGACTCTGGTAACCGTGAAACTCTGAACAGAGGACTGAAAGTTGTATTCTGAGATTTTAACTTGGAAGTTCATTGTTTTTCCAATCATTTCGAGAAGAGATTTTGGTACCAACTCATTGTTGGAGCTGTTCCCTTCTTATTTTTCCTGATTCAGTTAATTTTAAATATAAATAGAATACAAATAAACATGTATTGTAGAGCATGTATGGACGATTAAAGTATGATTAATTACCCTTGATTCGGTTATGTTTTCAGCCGTAGTGTTTGTAAGTTTCTTTGCATCCCGGTCAAATAAGACAAAAGTAGTTGTTCTCTCAGGACATCCAACTATTAACTCCACTCTGAACCTGTTTGCATATATATCTCAATATTACATATATACCTGATTATATGAATGTGCAAAGAAGACTTTGTAAACTTGATGAAAACTCAAGCAAACCTTGCAATCCCGATAGCGCTGCTTTTGTTACAATTGTTGCAAATCAGAGATGTCCCAGACCTCCCGAGTTTTTTGGAGCATGTAGCACAAGACAGATATTTCCAACCATTTCGATTGCTGATGTCAACGATTGCTGCACGACAAACCACTTCTTTCTCCAGATTTTTCCCGCTTGAAATATATTCAAAAATATCTGCAATGGTCCAGAACTCCAGGTTGAGTTTAGCATTGTCCTCTTGCACTATTTTCGTAGAAGTGACATTTGTTTCGATTCCCATCCTGCAAAGTGCATTTGTGTTACTGTCAATATAAATGCATCTCTTTGTTATCTGAGAAAGTAAACAGTTAAGCTATTTGTTTTGATATGTTACCTTTTGATAAACTCTCTAACAACTTCTAAGTTGTAGTTGATGTATACTTTTGTTGATCCACTTGAGTTTAAGTGCAGTTTCCCTAAAGAGGTATCAATAAAACATGTTAGTACATAAATAAATTATTATTTTATATGAAGTGATAAAATATACGGTTACCTGCAAACATCTTCGGGTTCAAGCATGTGCAAACAACAACATGAGAGTCTCGACCAGACTGTAGGAATTGCTGACGAAAGTCAGACGCTTGATCATCCCAAAGAGTTACACGGATGGTTGAGTTGCTGTACAATTATCGAGTGTTTGCCAATTTAGTTGTAAAAGAAACAATAAGTATCAAACTTAAAATAGGCAAGGTTGATAATGGTACTAACTCTTGTAGTAAAAGGAGCAAGAGAATCTTCTCGTTCGAATTTGAGTCATCCAATTTCGAGCCTTGGACTTCAATAACTTGACCAACAACATCTATGACAAACCAAACAATGTAAACGTTAACATTTGAACTTAGGAGCACCTATTAGTCATAGGAAAGAAGTATTCATTAATTTTACCTAGCAAGTGAAGGTTGGTCCCTGCGAAGCTTTGAAATTCAGCATAACTGTGAATTCTGAATTTCTCACGCTTGATAGAACAAATCTCTTCACCAACTTCCTTGACCTGAGTTGTGTCCATAAATCGGATAGAGAGCGAATTGTTTGTCACCTTATAGTGACTGTAAGAAGCGACCACTTCAAAATTGCTGATTTGGTATACAGATCCTTCCTTCAGCAGATCTTTAAATCTATGTATGCGTAGATGATAGATGGACGCTTGAATGAGCGTTTCCTACATGAGAATAGAATATGTCTTAGCCAATATACCTCTTCAAAATGAATATAAAAAAATATTCCTTTGAAAACTAGATCACCTTTTCATCGAGAAGCAACATATCAAGACTCATGAGGGTTCTATTCAGCTTGAAGTTCCTAGCCTCCCACATTCGCAAAACACGTACGACGACAGGTTGTTTGTTTTTCCCGATTACCAGATTCTCGAGAGCCACTGTTTTAGGAAGAGCTTGCACCGAGCTCGCTTGATTACCATCCATAGATGTAATTTCCTGAAGATTTTAATAAGAAACAGTTAGCACTTGAAACAATAGACGGACAATGAACGTAAACAACTAAAAGAGCAGAGGAGGAGACAAACCATGAAAATGTAAAAAAATTATGATTTGAGTATGGAACCCATTATTTGTGGGGATATATAAATATATGTATTATGAAACATGAATTAAATGAAGATCATGAATCTTGTCTCTTCATCTCACGTAGATACATTTTACATCTCTTAATACTCTGTACTTAGGATTCATTGAAATTTAATGGAACAAAAAATTCTTGGAAATGGAATAACAGTAAAAAAAGTATTTACATAAAATTAAGAACAGGGAGGAATAAACCATTGAAGAGTTTTTCCATGGGCCGATTGAAGTCAAATGCAATGGTTCAAATTCCTTAGTAAATGTCGACTATTATTGTGGTTTAATGCATATACATTCTATCAAACCGAATTGATTTGATTTGAGTATAAATAAAATGGCTATACTCGGTCATTTTAAGTCATTATTTTCTTAAAACTACAAAAACATCATGAAAAAACAAAAATATACACAGTCCCTTCTCGAGTTACCTTATGATATGTTGGCTGAAATATTGGGAAAAGTAGGCCAATCATCTCATCATGATTTCATTTCTTGCATTTTCTCGTGCAAAACGTTACGTGATATCTCCAAGTATCCGGATGTCCTCAAGAAGCTGAATCTTGACCAAACTTTTTCACCACCATGGGAGAGGATACCTGAGGAAACGGGTCTATTATATGAGTGTGCTAAGTCTGGAAATATTCATGCTCTATTTCTATGTGGTCTAATAGATTACTATTTTCTTTAAAAAAACAATAACAGGAACCATCCAACTCAAGATAGCCGCAGAAGAAAATCACCCTGAAGCGATGTATCTCTATGGTATGATTTTGATATGTGAAAATCAACTAACAGAAGGGTCTCATTACGTCAAGAAACTCTGGAAAGAGAAAGGTTTTGGAGTAGTAAGACAATGCCACAAAAATTGTAAACCTGTCGTCCTAGAGATGAGTGTGAGGCAATACCGAGAATATGAATTCTTGCTCGCTCAGATTGAAGTTGGTGATGACTGCGCTGTTGGAGAGTTTGATGATGTGTGCGACAACTACTTCATCTACAAAGAAATTTATTGTTTTATTGATTATATGCATTTTGTCTAACTTTATTTCAAAGTTTCAATTGTTGTAACACATTCGTTTTATTTTCAAAAATATGAAAACACATTTCACCACACAAATCATAATACAATCTTTCTATCTAACAATTGAAGCCTTAAACCGCATCTCATATGATTTAACACGCAAACTCTATTGTCATTTCTATACATATTCAACAAATCCTAATCTGACATTATGGAAACTTTTTACGATCCTCAAGTAAATCAAAATCAAACGAATTAGTTGGGAACATATGACAAATAGATAGGTCTTAAGATCAACCACACTGAATTGACCTTGCACACATTATGCTATCGATCTAAAAACCGGATAAACACACACATTCATATCTCGAAATGACAATATGGTGATTAGGATATCGCGAACTCTACCTTGATCAGGCTAATTTTAATGGCTGCATCCACATCAGATTAAACCTTCGTCGACGTCGCCTTAGGGTGCCGGAGAAGCTTCAAAATCAAACCATTAAACGACGCTTTAGGGTGCCGGAGAAGCTTCAAAATTAAACTGAACCGCAAACGATGCTTAGTTGGATCCATGGAAAGGAATGACGAAACTGGTGAAAAAGAAGAATAATCTTTCAACTCACACCTTTGAATGATAATGAATTTGGAAAAAGGGGTGAATCAATCTAATCTCGTACATGACCTCCGCCGTATTTTTGTTTCATCGGGATTTTCTGTGGGGGCTCTGAACTCTTAGAGATAGGTTATGACATGTATTACTAAAATCAGATGTGTCAAAATAAAATATTTCTATTGGATTTCAAAGTTTTTTCATTAAATGACGTGGCGCACTCATAACCAATTTCATATCCTACGTGTCACAAGCCAAGCTGGAGAGGCACTTGCCTTTGTGTTGATTATTGTGTTGATTAATGAATTTAATTATCTTTATTGCAGTTTTTTGACCCAAAAAAAAATTTATCTTTATTGCAGTTCAAAGGCAAAAAAAAAATAGGGGATTTCTAGTAAGCATTCTCCCAAGTATCCGATAAAGGCATAAGCGATTTCCAAAAAAATGTTTTCCTCACAAGAATCTTCTTCGTCACTTATCGGATGTCAAAAATTTTATTAATTTTTTTTTATTATCGGTTTTTAACTATAAAACAAAACTAAATATTTTGATCAAAATTTTTTTAACATTTTTGCTACGTTGTTTTTACGGTGTACCATTGTTTCTTTTATATCATTTCGCATGAAATATGAACTCACTCTAAACATTGGATCGAGTTATCAGTCAAATCAAATTTGTGAAAATGTATATGATGAACAAAGAATCCGTATAAACGTTTAGAAAATTAGAGGAAAAGAAATTAAGGTAAATATCCTTTTGTTTAGGGTTTTTTATTTATTAATTGTATGAATAAATGATTCCAAATCCTAAAAACTCATACATAAGTCCTAAAACGGGACAAATGCGAACATAAATAGAAAAATATTTTTAACCCTAACGTGTATTGTACCATAACATTCCTTCTACTCGCTCGAGAAAGGGTCATTACAATACATTATCACAACAACAAAATCTCATCAAAACAATTTAATCTCACCATGATATAAATGATGTTTTTACCATGAAAGACGTAAGACGATTTCATGCTAAAACACCATATATGGAATGTTGAAGGACGTACTCGTGATACTGATATAGAAAATGGTAGATTACAATTTGAAATTTACAAAAAATACTCAATAAAAATTTTAGTTTTTTTCGAGATATCGATGAGAGCCAAATTATCTATGAAGATTTTTTTAACACTATTTTTATTTTAAATGTATATATATACTTAATTGCGCAGAAAATTATCTAGTAAAAATATGTTTTTGTCACAAAAGTAAAATTATCTAGTAAAAATATATTTTTGTTACCGTTCGAAGCCATTACCTAACCTGCCATAGTATTGATTTGAAAAGTCCCCCGCTTAATAAAATGGTTTTTCGAGGTCACAACAAAGCTGATATCCAAACACACCTCTATCTCTCTCTCTGTCGCCGTATATATTTATCTTTTTTTTTCTCGGGAAATATCTTTTGTTGTCTCCCAGGAAATGGAATCGCTCGGTCGGCAATCTTACAGCCGGAAGGAGAAATCTCTCGGGGTTTTAGTCTCCAAGTACTCTACCTCTCTATCAACTTACGATTCTCCAGATTTTATTTCCTTTTATTTCTCGTTTTTGGTTGGATTTATCTTCTACTTTATTTATGTTTCTCTTTAATTCAGTTTCTTGAAACTGTATAACCGAGACGATGTTGATCTGATTGGGCTCGATGATGCCGCCGGGAAATTAGGTGATTCTTCCCCCTAAATTTGTGTTATCAAAGCTCGATTGGATTTTCAGTAATATAGACGAGATAAAACACCATGCCTTATTCAATAGATTCAATACGAAACAATAGACAATAAAGCTTGATGCCAAATTTATTCGCCTAATCTTTGTTGACATCTCAAATGCCAGGAGTTGAACGTCGGCGTATATATGATGTGGTCAATATATTGGAGAGCATTGGGGTAAGATTTGATGTTGTTGATGTCTTTTTTTTTTTTAATGCTGTCTGATCGATTTGTGGTGTTGCGTTTTACGCAGCTTGTAGCGAGAAGAGGGAAGAATCAGTATTCGTGGAGAGGTTTTGGAGAAGTTCCTCGTGCTCTAAGTGAACTAAAAGTAGTTAACAAATCATATACATGCTTTTTTTCTTCCACCTTCAGGATTGTTTGCTCGAGAATGGTTTTTGAGTTTGTCTCTTTTGTTTTCAGGAAGAAGGAATGCGAGAGAAGTTTGGCATCATCCCATGTGTTACCAACTCAGAGATGGTATAACTTCATATTCAGATTCTGTTTACTGTTGATTCTTTTCGGATTAACATTAGGTCATTTATAAGAATTTCAAGCTCATGTTGGCCCTTAAATTCGATTTTGAATAGGTCTTATATGACCAAGTAAGAGAAGAACCTTTGAAGTTAACTCCTGATGATCAAGAAAACTCACCATCCCCCAAACTTGGTAATGTTGTATGTCGGAACATCATTAATTAATGAAGGACTGAGTATTACTCTATTCATTTTCCTATTTACTCCAGCAGAAATCACCTTTCATGTACTTTCAATCTAGAATCTGCTACGAATAAAAGCAAATCCTTGCTAGTGATTTTTCATAAGAATGCTCTAGTCAGTTAAATTTTCCAGGATGGGATTTGTGTAAGCTTACTAGCCTAACTTTTGTTTTTGTTTCTTTTTCCAGACAACAAGAAGGAGAAATCTCTCTGGCTTCTTGCACAGAACTTTGTGAAGCTTTTTCTATGCTCTGATGTAAGTGAATAAATAATATTACATCCCTCTAAACAACTTTGACCAATTTCCGATTTATAGACACCTCTCTTGTTGCTTCAATCATGTCAGGATGATCTGATAACACTTGATGGCGCTACAAAAGCATTGTTGAATGTATCTCAGGATCCCATGAATATGAGAAGTAATCCTTATTCATTCCTTTTAAATATTTTCTGATCTCGGATTATTCCATACAGAAGCAATAACCAAATCCCATTTCTGTAAACTCTCTGCAGCTAAAGTTCGACGCCTTTACGACATTGCAAATGTGTTTTCCTCAATGAATTTAATCGAAAAGGTAGAAATACTATAGGATCTTGTTCCTAAGCCAATACAATATGCCCAATCTTGGATATTCCAATCTCTCATCATCTTGTTTTTTTGTTTTGTTTTCATTTTCATACAATACATGTAGACTCATATCCCGGAGACTAGGAAACCGGCATATAAGTGGTTGGGAGCCAAAGCCATATCCGAAAGCAGATTCCTTGCTGCTCCTGAAAGCTTATGTGATCGTAATGAGCCTAAAAAGCGGGTATTTGGGACCGAGATCACAAACTTTAACACAAAGAGAAACAAAACGGATTGTTCTAAAGACCGCAAGCATTACGGAAATCAAAACACATGCAGTGTAAACGAGCAAGAACAATGTGATTCGAAACCAGCCGTGAAGAGCTTTGTGTTTGGACCATCCACTCCCGCTGGTACTTCTAAGAAGAACAATGTAGGAAGCAACAATAACCCAAGACTTGAAGATCTTGAGACCCTTTCTTCTACCCACAAACTGCAATATTGCAATCATGGTAAACAAACTTCTTCTTCTCCATCCACTTAAATTTTTTGCTTCCTATGAGATTCTTGGATTTGTGCGTATATATTTTCCTTACATTTATAATCTGTGGGGATTTATTAAAAGTCAAAGTTTCTTTCATGAACAGAATTAATTGGTCTTCTTGGGCACTACACAGAGACATGGAGGTCATGGCATGCAGAGTTTGGTCGGAAATGACTTAACCAGTTAGATTTTCTTGCGGCGTTTAATACAATTATGTGATCAGTGACAAATTTGCTGCTGTTTTGCGTTCAGTTACAGAATTACCCGTACAATAGAGAATATTTACTCTCAGCTCAGAGCTTTATCTTTTGTGATCTTATCTTTGTAGAAGAAAATAAAATAATTAAAAGTAGCTAACCGTTTAGTTTCCCAGCGTTCCTTATCGTTCCAAGTCAACACCAATAGTGTACCCATTTAATATAAGTGCTCAATCCAGTTTTCGATATGATGATATCAAGTGTTGCATCCACGGTTTTCCAGAAAAAGATAATTCTAAGTTGGAAGAAATTTTGAAAAGTCCAAACCTATAATCGGTTATTTTTTGTAGTTTGGTATGGTTCGATTTTTATTATAGCTTTGGTCTGCTGTAAATCATCTGAAATTAATTCGGTTTAGTTTTTAGATAGTTTTTTAGTTGGGATTCTAGAAACTTCTATAGTACTTATCTCGGAGTAGAAAATTTCTTAAATTTCTTTGTTCACCCGTAAAAGGATGAGTACCCTTTCTATTACTCGACCAAACACGAGAAAAAACAAAAAAATCTTAGGTTTAGTGGGCTCAGAAACGAACGAAGGAAGAATTTTCTTAACAAAAAATAAATAAATCATAATTATCAAAACAAAATCTTGTATCTGAATATTAAGGAAACGATTAAAAACAAAAAGATTCTTTCATAGCCAACGCATATCACGCAGCCACACAGCGGAGAGAGACACAGCTCGAGACGCTAATTTAATGGCGGCCACATCAGCACGAGCCTTCATGCTCTCTCGTGTAACGGACCTGTCACGGAAGAAGCTAATCCTACACCAACCGCCACCTTCGTCTCCTCGCCGGTTTCCGCGTGTTCCGAATCGTGCAGTGTCTTCCGCTGTCATTAGCTGTCTCAGCGGAGGCGGAGTTTCCTCTGACGACTCATTCGTATCTACTCGCCGGTCGAAGTTGGACAGAGGTTTCGCTGTGATCGCGAATTTGGTGAATCGGATCCAGCCGCTTGATACCTCCGTCATCTCCAAAGGCTTATCCGATTCGGCTAAGGATTCGATGAAGCAGACGATATCGTCTATGCTCGGACTCCTTCCTTCCGATCAATTCTCCGTCTACGTTACCATCTCCGAGCAACCTCTATATCGCCTCCTTATTTCTTCCATCATCACCGGGTAAACCATCCGAATTTTGATCTCTCTGTCTCATTATCCCCAGTCTGAAACACTGGGAATTTTCTTAATCTCCGTTTGTACACTGTGAATTTAGCGGTTTGCTTCATCTGTTTGGCGACTTCCGTGTCTGTGGCTTTAGGTATACATTGTGGAATGCCGAGTATCGTGTATCACTGACGAGGAATTTCGATATACCGATTGATCCTAGAAAGGAGGAGGATCAATCTTCAATAGACAATGTCAGATTTGGTTCAGATAAGGGAGTGAGCGAGGATTTAGGGAATTGTGGTGAGGAATTAGAGAGAATGAGTCCTAAGGTGTTGGGAGACTTGTCACCTGAAGCGTTGAATTATATTCAGCATTTGCAGTCTGAGTTAACTAGCACGAAAGAGGTAATGTCAAAGTTGAGTGTGTATCTCACTTTTTCTTATTTCTTAGTTTTAGCTGTAGCCTTCTGTAATATCAAAGCGGTGATTAGTTAATTTGTAGAGGGTTTAATGGAATTTTGGTCTGTAATCTAACTAGCAGTGCAGGCTTGTAAAGCTATTTGTCTTACCCATGCTTGAATTGTCAGTGCATTTTCGGTATCATTGTCTACGTTGGTCAAGTCTGATTCTGTTTCCATGATAGATGGGTTATGTCTGGTTTGTGATACGTATAAGTCCCAATACTTGTTTCAATCCTAATTTATACTATTTCAGGAGCTAAATTCACAAAAGAAGAAAGCTTTACAGATAGAATATGAGAAAGGAAGCAAGAATGATTTGTTGGAGTATTTGCGTTCCTTGGATCCCGAGATGGTACTAAACGTTGAGATTTCTTTGATTCATATTCTCAGTCGCAAGATCCTCAGTCTGATTACAAGAACCATATTTACAGGTGACTGAGTTATCTCAACTATCTTCACCAGAAGTGGAGGAGATCGTGAGCCAACTTGTCCAAAACGTAATACAGAGGATCTTCGAAGACCAGACTACTTCAGCTTTCATGCAAGATTCTGTCATGAGGACTACAGAAGGTGGTGACGGAACTGGTAGAAAAGTAGACACTTCCAGGGATTACCTTGCAAAGCTTCTTTTCTGGTAACTTTAACTTCTCTTACAGACATTTTATGCACAAATAATCAAAACAGAGCTTGTTGATCTCATCGATGGTCCGTTTCATTTCAGGTGCATGCTATTGGGACATCATTTAAGAGGTTTGGAGAATAGATTACATCTCAGCTGTGTTGTTGGGTTGCTGTAAAATCAAAGAATCAGAAAAAGGAGGCAAAAAGAAAACACCAATGTATATTCTTCTCCCATTTTGATTTCTTTAATCTAAGCGTTAAATTATAATCAATCAATGCCCTTGCAATTTTCTACCTCTTTGAGTTCTTCCATTTAGTTTTAAATGTCCATATAGTGTTGGGTAAACAAAGGACATAAGGATCACTAGAAGTAGAAAGTCGTTAATAGGGTATCTTTTGCTATCATTCGAATATAGATCTGTTGAGAGTATTTCATATACAAGGTGATATTATTTGCCAAACAGGATTTGAATTGAGAATTTGAGATATGAACTGAAATTTTGGGATTATATATGCATCTTCATTATGCTATTTAAAGCGTCCGTAGATTTGATCATGACTTTACAGCGAGATAAGCGTTTTCAAGTGGATCTTAATGCTAACGTGTATCATTGTTATAATCTTATTCATTAATCTTATTTAATCAACTTATTTGACTGTTTGTTCTTGAAGTAGTTGGTGGAGTAACATATTCGAATTCCTCACGTGTACCCAATTCACCAACCCCTGTATATGATAATTATTACACCTTTAGAATATCTCATACTAGGAGGAAGGGTGGTTTCAGTTGAAATTAACCTATGTAAATTAAATGTAATATGGATCTGGTTGTTACGCTTTTAGTTTAAATTTGGATTATATATATATATATATATTTTTTTTTTTATATCAAATCTATTGAAACATATATAAAAAAAAACTTTTGATTCGTTGTGGTTTTGGTTTCTTGTATATTTTGTATTAATCAACCCCGACTGTGTCATTCAGCGAAATGTTATCGGTATTTAGGTCGGTTTCTTGATTCCGTCTGGTTTATTTGGATTGAACGTATGATAGTATCCTGAGGAATAATAAATTGAAAATAGAAAGTAGGTGAGTAGTTTTGTTTGATTTTCCCTGGGAAGATAAGTAGAACTTTAGACAAGAAAATATTAAGGACACGAAATCGAAAAAACAGCAGTGGTTAGAAGTTAGCAAGTATGTCACACAAGAAGCATTGGCCTCTCTATTTAATTTTGGCCCTTTTTAACATTCTTTTGTTAGTTGAAATATAAGAATTTAAAGATGGGAGTCCACCCAGTCTCAGAGGCTAACGCCTCAAGCCCCTTCGGCTCTCTCTCCGCCGCTGAATTCTACTCCCGCCACTCCGTCACCCACTCCTCCGCCTACATCACCAACCCTACCGGCCTCAAACTCTTCACCCAATGGTGGACTCCTCTCCACCGTCCACCTCTCGGCCTCATCGCCGTCGTCCACGGCTTCACCGGCGAATCCAGCTGGTTCCTCCAACTCACCTCCGTCCTCTTCGCCAAATCCGGATTCCTCACTTGCGCCATCGACCACCAAGGCCACGGCTTCTCCGACGGCTTAACCGCTCACATCCCAAACATCAACCTCATCGTCGACGACTGCATCTCCTTCTTCGACGACTTCCGTAACCGTCACTCCTCCTCCTCCTCCCTCCCTTCCTTCCTCTACTCCGAATCCCTCGGCGGCGCAATCGCTCTCTACATTACCTTCCGCCAGAAATCCCTATGGAACGGTCTCATCCTCAGCGGCGCAATGTGCTCCATCAGCCACAAGTTCAAACCTCCGTGGCCGTTACAACACCTCTTAACCTTAGCCGCCACTCTCATCCCCACGTGGCGCGTCGTCCCCACTCGCGGCTCCATCGCCGGCGTCTCTTTCAAGGAGCCCTGGAAACGGAAGCTCGCCTTCGCTAATCCTAACAGAACCGTCGGTCGACCACGCGCCGCCACGGCATACGAGCTCGTGCGAGTCTGCGAGGATCTTCAAAGCAGATTCGAAGATGTTGAAGTTCCGTTGATGATCGTCCACGGCGGAGACGACGTCGTCTGCGATCCGTCCTCCGTCGAGGAGCTTTACCGGAGATGCAATAGCAGAGACAAGACGATTAAGATCTATCCAGGGATGTGGCATCAGCTGATTGGAGAGTCGGAGGAGAACGTCGATTTGGTTTTCGGAGATGTTTTGGATTGGATTAAGAAACGATCTGAAATCGACGCCATTGACGGTGGCAGCAAAGCTTAAAAACTCCGGCTAAAATGCCCAAAGATTTTAGTTTTCTTATATAAAAATAATTAAATCGAAATTTAGATTTTCTATTAGTAAAACCAAAACGCTCCGAAAATTTCATATTCAAGATCCTCGAGAATAGGTCACAAACTAAAATCCTCATTTCTCAAGAGATATTGTTATCAGAAAATATGAGAAAGTAGAGACTTTTATATGTTTTAAAGTCTTGGGGATGCCATAGAAGAAAAATTAAAGATATAATAATGAAGGAAGTGGAAGGGAAAGTGAAGTTTTCAATGGCGGATTCGACAATGATGTTACTTGTTCAACAAGCGATGGACAAAGCCCACGAGAAGATCAAAACCAAACACGGTCTTCTCCTCCGTCTCAACGCCATTTCCATCTTCTACGAGCTCGCTGTGTTACAGCTCGAGAGCTGTCTTAACTTCGTCCAACAAGAGACCGATAAACTCGAGAGTAACCACGAAGAAGTGGTTCACGATCTGAGAGAGATCAAAGACAGGCTTCACCACCGTCTCTTAGAGACCGAATTAGCGATACTTGAGAAAGACAGAGAGTTGTTAGAGATGTCTAAGAACGAAGAGAGTCTAAGAAACGTGTTGGAGAGTAAAGAGACGGAGTTGGTTCATTTGCAAGATCTTGAGAGAAATAGAAGTCATAACAAGATTGGGGATTTTATCAAAGAAGATGAGTTTTCTGAGCTGAAGAGCTCTGTTGATCAACAAGTGATGAATCTCACACAAAAGCTTGAGACAGAGTACGATGAATTGGGAAGAGAAACAGAGGATCCTTCAGGGGTTGATATCGATGTTCTGAAAGGGACAATGGATCTTGCTTTCAACAAGATGCATCACGCGATATTCTTGTCGGAATTGGGTCCGATTGAGCAGAGTTGGAGATGGTCGATCGAGAGAGATTCAATGGCCTTACTGATCAAAGGTTTCATGAATGGCTTAGAGGAGAAGAAGAAGAAGGTACTGATGGTCGTGAGAGATTATGAATCGGGTTTTAAAGATCGGGTTTCTTCGATTCGTAGAGAGGTAGAGTGTTTAGAATCTCAGATTGATCAGATCATCATTCATAGATCATCTCCGAGGTTATGTGTTGCAACGGCAGCAACAACATCATCATCTTCCATAGATTGTGAAATTGCTCATGGTGATAAAGAAGAAGAAAAAGATGAAGGAGAAGAAGATTCAAGCAATTATCCTGTTTCGAAGTTGATAAAGAGTCACGAATCAATCATTAGAAGGAAAAGTGAGGAGCTTGTTCCACCTAAAATCGAGTCTGTTAAACGACAGAAGAGCTGCAACAGCTCTAGCTCAAAGCGAGCTATTGACGATATCATTGCAAGTCTTGATAGCTTGATGAGTCTTAACACTAAGCTTTTCGAACATTTGTTTGATGATGATGATAGATATGATCATGATCAAGAAGTGGTAATGGATGACGGTTTGGATGATGTTTGGATGAAAATGCAGAAACAAAGATCGGTGTTTTCAGACAATGCGATAGAGGAGAAAGAAGATACAGAGATGAAATTAATGATCTTGGACGATACTTACTTGACTCTTCTCAAAGGTTTATTAACAGATAATATCAGAAATAACAGAAAAGAGGAAGAAGATGAAGAGGCGATCGAATCTGGGCTTACATGTAGGGATTGTTTAGAGAGTTTGAAACGGGAGAAAGATTCTGAGATTCTGCATGAAGATGAAAAATTCAGACAAGAAATGGATTGGATTATTGTAACAGAGTTGCTAAGAGAAGTTTCGGAGACTGTTGAGAATGAAAAGATTGAAGCAAATAATAAAAGGATGGTTGAGGAAGAAGGAAACAGAGCTTGCTTGGAAATTTATAAATTCTTTGATGATTTTGATTTCAAGATTCAAGAGAAGTTAAAGATGGTAACTTTCAGGTGAGTAGAAAAAAGGGTCTTGAAAAAAAAAAGTGAAAACTTTATGTTTAATCTTGATCGTCTTCTGTTTCTTTCTGAAGGTTACAAAACTTGGAGATAAAATTTCATTCAACGATGGATTGTATCGCAGAGTTAAGACGAATAGAATCAGTTTATAGACGAGCTTTTGTTCTTAGGTCTGAAAATCTCATAAAGGCAGAAACTGAGGTAAAACAACAGTTTGTGACTTCATCCTTTATTATGAGAATTTTTAAGAACGGTTTTGATTTGATGTTAAGAAACTGCAAAAACCCGCAGGTTGATCTTCTTGGGGATCAAGTCGATTCGCTTGTGAAGCTTCTCCAGAAAACACTTTGGACATTTCATCAACATCCATTGCTTCTCTGCAATCACTCAGATGTAAGTTAACCTCTCTCTTTCTCAGTTTTTTTTTTTTTTTNTTTTTTTTTTTTTTTTTTGTAAATAGATTGTTTAACAAGTAATCTCTATGTAGAAAAATCTGCATTTTCATTTGGGTTTTTTTTCAGATATCAGAGATCTCGAAGTTGATCAAAAAAGAGTTATCATCTGCGAATTCATGAAAACCAGTTTTCATTAAAAAGCAAACCAATTTAGTTTCATGTATAAATTTTTCAATCCTCATCTTTATCATTTAATTATATATTCTAAATGAAGACATAAAATGTTTACAAAATTTATCAAATCCAATTCTATCACACCATATTTTTAATATATGTTTTTGTATTATTTCGCAAATCTTCTGATACTTACAAAAGTCAAACTTTAATTTATGAGACTTCTATAAAAATCTGTAAATTTTTAAATGATGTCCTAAAACAAACTTTAAATTTATAACCAAAATTTTTGTATAGTAAATATATTTAGCTATAATGTTTGTTATACAATCTCAACATGGTCATGTATTCATAACTAGTAAACAATTACTAAAAATTAAATGATTCACCAAAATTCTCATATATTTAGTCCACATCACCATATTCTATAAGAACCCTAAAACCCCACTTGTGAGAACAAGATCATTCTAAAAGAAACCTGTCCAAACCCAGAAAAAAAAAATCCAGAAGAAATGGGAACGAAACAGATCAAAGTGATGTTCTTGTTATTAGCTGTGATCATGGCGTTGGTTTGTCGCCATCAATCCGAAGCTCAGGCGCCAACACCGAGTCCCGAAGATTGCTTGTCTTCGATAAAGAACGTTAGAGGTTGTGTCGATGCCGTGAAAAATGCAATAAAAGGAGACCTTAAAGGTTTGGGTAAGGAATGTTGCCACGCCATCAATGGCCTCGCCGACGATTGTTTTCCGATTCTGTTCCCCGGAAAACCGTACATTGCGTTTCTCGTTAAAGCTGCTTGTAAGGGTAAATTCGGTGATGTTAGTTATTAATAGATCGAGTTGAACTGTTTCCTTGTAACACAAGGCGCTTTGCGATTGTGTGTTCTCTTTTATTCTAAGGATAATTTTATGAATCAATAAAAATGCTGTTTAATTCTCGAGTTATGAGTGAGACTTGAGTTGCTTTATTAGCAACAAGATAAATGAAAAAGAAAAGAACAGAATACACTTTAACCCCAAAAAAACCTGAATGGGCTTACAAATGAGGATAAATGGGGCAAATAACGTAAATGGGCTAACGAATTTTAGTGGGCTAAGGAGAAGCCCAAGTATGAATAAACCTCAGCTTCGTCTTCTCTTTTCACTGATTCTTTTTTTTTACAGTCTCTTCAGCTTTAGGCGGTGGTGTTCTTCAAGCTTAGAGCTTGTCCGAATCGATAATCTGTATGTTTAATCTGTATGTTTACATCATAAATCATCGATTGCGTATCGAAAATCGTGGCTAAAGTGAAGAACTTTTCTCTGCAGAATCGCAGAACAGACCTGTGATTCCTTTTCACTGTTCTTCTTTGGGTTTGAGTTTCTCGGAATGAGAGGAATCTTTCTGATTAGGTCAAGGCTGTCAATTTTTAGGGCTCCTGTAATTTCCTGTTGGAGATCTATTACTATTTCGCCTAATTCGAGCAATCTTAGTAATGTTCGACCGTATTTGGAACTTCCCATAGCTTGCCTGCTTCCTTTGGGTCTCTGTTCTATGTCCTCAACTTCCAGAGTTGATTCGGAGCAAGTAGGATTAAATCAGAGTAACAATGAGAAAGATAATGATGAAACTGAGGAAGAGATTGTTCTCGACCTCGGTTGTATTATAAGTGATGAGGTTGTTTCGGAGGATGTTGGAAAGATTTCGAAGCTGTTGAAGGATTTCGGGAATAACCGGAAGGAATTGAGGAACAAGCTTGAGCAATGTGATGTGAAGCCATCAAATGAATTGGTGGTGAAGATTCTTTCTCAAGTTCGTAATGATTGGGAAACTGCATTCACTTTCTTTCTTTGGGCAGGGAAGCAGCAAGGTTATGTTCGTTCTGTTCGTGAGTATCACTCTATGATCTCCATTCTCGGTAAAATGAGGAAGTTTGATACAGCTTGGACATTGATTGATGAGATGAGAAAGTTTAGCCCTTCTCTTGTGAACTCGCAGACACTTTTGATCATGATCAGGAAGTATTGTGCCGTACATGATGTTGGGAAAGCGATAAACACGTTCCACGCGTACAAAAGATTCAAACTTGAAATGGGGATTGATGATTTTCAGAGTTTGCTTTCTGCTCTTTGTAGATATAAGAATGTCCAAGATGCTGAACACTTGATCTTCTGTAATAAAGATACGTATCCATTTGACGCCAAAAGTTTCAACATAGTTCTCAATGGATGGTGTAATGTGATTGGTAGCCCGCGCGAGGCTGAAAGAGTCTGGATGGAGATGGGAAATGTAGGAGTCAAACACGATGTTGTGTCTTATTCAAGCATGATATCTTGCTATTCGAAAGGTGGTAACTTGAATAAGGTTCTTAGGCTTTTCGATCGGATGAAGAAAGAGGGTATAGAGCCAGATAGAAAAGTGTACAATGCTGTGGTCCACGCTCTTGCGAAAGCTAGATTTGTCTCTGAGGCGGTGAATTTGATGAAGACAATGGAAGAGGAAAAAGGGATGGAACCAAATGTTGTTACTTACAACTCTCTTATCAAACCTCTATGTAAGGCTAAAAAAACCGAAGAGGCTAAACGGGTTTTTGATGAGATGCTGGAGAAAGGAATCTTCCCAACAATCCGCACATACCATGCGTTTATGCGGATTCTAGGAACAGGGGAAGAGGTTTTTGAGCTTTTAACTAAAATGAGAAAGATGGGTTGTGAACCAACTATAGATACATATATAATGTTGATTCGTAAGTTTTGTAGGTGGCGCGATTTCGATAATGTGTCTGTATTGTGGGATGAGATGAAGGAAAAAGGCGTTGGTCCGGATCTTAGCTCATACATTGTGATGATACATGGGCTGTTCTTGAATGGTAAGATAGAAGAAGCGTATCGGTACTATAAAGAGATGAAGGAAAAGGGTATGAGACCAAATGAGAACGTTGAAGATATGATTCAAAGCTGGTTTGCAGGAAAACAGTATGCTGAGCAGCGGATGATAGATTCGAAAGGGAATGTTTCGGGTCTCGATAACAGAGGCATTGTGAAGAAAACTGAAAGAGAAGGGAACTTTCTTCAGCAGCCTGAGGCGAGACGGGTTGTGAGAGGACATGGATATTCGTTTTGGGACGAATAGATAGCTAGAGAGAGAGAGAGAGAGAGATTAGCTAGTTGTTTTGTTAGGTTTGATCATAACAGGTTGATTTTGCTTTGAGAAGAGTTCATAGTTAGTGTTCTTGGGGAATGAACTTGAAAGAGAAGAAACTGAATAGAATATTGAAAATCATATTTATATAATGAAAAGAGAGAATCTCTCCTTTGAACCTATCTATGTTTGTAGATACAAACCAAGAGCATACCACATGTACGTGTTTCCAATATTTACAACCATTACATCCTTTTAACCTAAATCAAGATACAAATTAGGACATACACACCACTGTGCAAGGAACTACTTCATAGAAAACTAACGAGAAAATATTGAAACTTTTTTTTCTCCCGGGAAAGTTGCAGAGAGAACTTGGTCTGCCGCTAACATTCCTTGTGTGTTGAAGTAAAAGAGAAAATATAAGTTTTGCTGTTCTTGTTGTTGCTGCTGTTGTCATCTTGAAGCTGCGAGAAACTTGTGGAATCTTTCTATTCTATCCAACTTACGTTGCTGCGATGATTTGTCCAGTGACTCGCTCTTCTTCTGCTTCTTATTCCTGTGGAAGAAATCCTCCGTGTCCAAAACATACGAGATCTACAACAAGAGATGTTATGAATAATACATAAGAGCGAGATGAAGCAATCAGCTCTTAGATTGGTAATAGCTTTTGAAAACATGAAGCCCAATACCGGTTTGGTTTAAAACAAGATTCGTTGTTACCTTGTAGGAAGAGCAAGACATCTTGCACTCAAGGCCATTAATTACTTCTACACCTTCCATTGCCTTGCAGGCTACTGCAAGATCATCCAGGCCGGAGTATCCACGCATGTTCCTGCACAAAACAAATCAGCGAAAGGACTTAGCTTCACGTATAGTGTCCTGAATCAATCCAAAAGTAATGGAATTGTACCAAATTCTATAGCAAGGGATGAATTTATATGTTATTAGAGACGAGTAAAAGGTACTGAAACTCAAAATACCTTTGTAAAACAATGGCCTGTGGCTCTTTTTTCCCTGATGAGTTAGAAAGAAACTCCTTTTGCAAATAACTTGCAAACGTGGGATCCATGGAAACTGCATAAGCTTCGGGCTTTTCGATTATATTATCCATAAGCTGGATTGACAAACGAGGTGGAGAGGAAGACTACATATGAATTAAAACACAGGAAACAAGTTTCAGGATCAATGAACAATCATAATTCTTCAATAAAGAGCATCAAGAGGAAGATGATAATTGGTTTAGGGTTCTTACACATTCCAATCGATAAATATTTTCCTCATGGAGGAGGATCCTGGCGTTTTCATAATACACCGAGTCAGTGACCCTCCCCGGTTTTCGGGATTTTTCATACTCATACAACTGAAGGAGCTTATTGTCCATATCGTCCGCTACAACAGCTTGAAGCTGCAATAGATAAAATGAAGTCAGAAATTTAGGAGGAATAATGTCTGAAAAGTAAAAATGATCAATCTAAAAACAATAAAAGTAATTACCTGTTTAACCAATTTGTATATCAGTTTTTCCAAGGTGAATAGAACATATGATTGATTTCCAATAATAGCTCGGCATTCATCCTCAAACTTGGAATTTTCAGCTGAGCCATTAAGCAGACCGAACAAAGCACTCATAAACCTGCACAACATACACAAAACGATTTTGTAAGTTCTTTTTATTGAATTGAATAAAGAACCTGCATAGTCTATATAAAAGCAATGGACCAATTGTATATCAACATCTATTAAATTAAGGAATGTACCTTGCATAAGGATCTGGTGAGCTAGTATCTTTCGTGTTTCTCCGATTCATTTCACCGCCTGTGCAATATGTTTTTGCAGACAAAATTCTCTCGTACAGGATCTGGAAATCCAAACCCAATTAAATTTCAAGGTAAAAAATACGTTTTCAGACTTTAAACTGAGAAAGCAAATCATAAGAAACTATTGCACTCACTCGATGAAGCCTGAAAAGAACATAAAAGTCATCATTCCCGTAGAATACTCTTGAATCTTTTTTACTCTCATCAGGCAAAACCGCTGCAGCTACATGCTTTGAAAGAGGCTTAACGGATAACAGAACACGTTCTGACAATGGAAGCAACCCATTGTCTTCTTCTATAAGATGTGACTCCATTCCCTCTGCCTCTCCTTCACTTTCAGCTTTACCATCAATCTCATCATGCTCACCCTCTTCCTCCACACCATTATCGTCCTGTGAACATTCGTCACCAATAGATTCAGTTCCCGACGCGTCCTCACCAGCTTCTGAAGCATCATCACCATCCTCATCATCAGCATCATCATCATTTTCTGCCTCAGCTTCAACTGAATGTTCTGGTTTGGCAGTAGACTTCAAACCACGATCTTCATATACAACAAAGTTGTCTTCAGAATCACCAACAGGTGACAATTCACCTTCCTCCTTCTCAATTTTGGATGGACCACCAGGTTCATCATAATTACTGTTGGCTTTAGAAGCATCTGGCTGCACTCCATTTACTGTAACTATAGTTCTGACAATATCACCTCCCTAGAGATATTACCAGGAATAATGAGAATGGTCAGAAGAGTCCATAAAATGCAGAATAGACAAGTAAGAACATATAATGAAAATGTGAAACTGAGTACTGTACCTGGGTACGCTGAATGGTATCACGGTTATCTAAAGCGTCACTTGGTTGGGATAAAATGGCACGTGAACCTTGAAAATAAAAGTAAGGAATCACTGACATGTTAAGGTAGGCATTTCACTCAAAACTGAAAAAAAAATTAAGTTCAATCCTGAAAATACCTGACGAATCTCCACTTCCTACTATACCATTATTGTTTTCTACCCCACTTGGGAATGATACACTCAAAGTGGCTACTATTTCATCAACATCTCCGGATCTTTTATCGGCTCCATTTCCAATTTCTTGATCTTTCTGGGGTTGACCAGCAGAACAGATGGCAACATCTTTAATAGCAGGATCACCATCCTTACAATTTTCTTTCGCTGAAGAATCCATATTCAACAAACCAGTCCCGCCATGTTTGGAGACCGCAGATGAAGCATATTCATCTCCATTGGCAGCAAATTTTAGTTGCTTAGAAACCAAACTTATCACGTCAGAACTCACATTGGCCTCCCCGCTGGTAATTGCACCGTGATGCTTGGTTTCTAAAACATCTTCAACAGAATCTGACCCCTTGGCCCTGGGTGGAACACCAAGTATTAGCTCCAGGAAATTAGCCCAGAGCCTCAGAACTTTACCGATCTGCTCTTTTGTAGAACATATCTCCTCACAGGAAAATTGTACTAGTTTGAACAGATCTTCGTGAATAGTTCTGTCAAAATATTCATACTCGAGGTGAGGAATTGCGGGTTTTCTGTAACCAGCAGAAATAGAAAGAAGAACATCATCTTCTTTCTGAGACTTCTCTTTCAGGTCCTTGATTTCAGAAACCAGGGCTGATATTCAAGCAAAAATCAAATTAAAAAAATTATAACAACGAATAAGTAACTGCAAATGCAATCAAAGGCGAGGAAGAATTGTCTTCGTTACTTATATATGAGTTTGCTGATGGACTGAACATGTTCCAAGAGTTTTTTTACCTTTTGCACTCAAGTTCTTAGAATCTTGCTGCTTAAAATAGAAGCTGCGGTGATCAAGTGATTTGTAATGGTTTTTTGCATACACATCCGCCCAGACCACATTAAAATCTTCACGGCACTTTGTCCATTCATCTTGTTTCTGCTTCAAACGAGTTAGAATTACAGGAAGTGCAGCGGATGGATTCTTACGTATTATGTCTGTCACGTCAAGACCATGATCGCCATAAAGTCTCTCTATGCACCTTAAATTTAGGGCTGTAACATGTCAATAACAAAACGGCAAGTGTAAGATAAGAGATGAGGGCTCAAAGAAGGGGAAGAGAGAACTACAATCACCAAACGCCTATCGACCTGTGAAGTGGTCTTCAATCCGGAAGGAGCCCTCAAAACTTATTTTCTTCTCAATGATTATATTCAATAATTCTTCTGCACTTTTGGCAGCAGATCCGACAGATTCCAACAACATATCTAACTCAAATCTGTAACAAGAAGCAAGTAAATCACAACATACAAATTACTTAAAGACTAAAAAGCTATCATATAAGTAAAACTTCTAGTAAACGTACCTATCATCTTCACATCTAAACAAGCTTTCTTCATATTGGTTTCTGCGCATGTGCTTAAAAGAGTAGTCTTCACTTCCTGAGGTGACAGAAACCCAATGATCATTTAAAACAGCAGCTCCTGATTTCTGTCTGTGGCGCACAGAAGGTATTGGATACTGCAAATAAGATATAATAGTTAGTACAGATAAAATGCCTCGGATGCAATATAGAACTCTGGAAATCTTATTACATCCGAAGGGAGGAGCCGGTAGCTAGGAGTGCAACGATCGCAATCAGATAGATCAAGCTCTTGAATAGATTTTCCCACGTACTTGTCCTTGGATCGCTCCTTTTCCTTAGCAGCCTCAGGGTCGCGTTTGTGTTCTCTTTCTTTTTCATCCCCCTTTATTGACCTAGATAAATGTTCTTCACTGCTGAGTGATTCTGCAGCAAGTGTACCAAGCAGTATTAGTAATATTCCTATAACAGGGAAATCCAAGAGAAAAGTATATTCAGTACGAAAATGCTGCATACTTTTGCTCATAACGCCAGCGAGGTGCTGGAAACCATCTGCAAAAAAGAAGATGATCAGAAACAGCTAGATACATTCACTAGAAAATGACAGTAGGAAATCTTAAATACCAATACTCTCACAACGTTCGAAGAACTGATTGAACTCATCCATTAGATCAGGGAATTTTCCAAGCAGATCAGAAACCTGAACGAAAGAGAGTGGAGTTAAGACAAAATCTACCCCCTATCCATCAACACCAAAGCTATTTGTAGACCTACCAAATTCTGCAGATCTTTCCTTTGGATAATTCCATTGCTGAAAATATTGAGACACTTCAAGAAGGTCTGGTAATCATCTTGGCTGCATAATCTCTCCTTGACTTTCTCACAAAACACAAACGCTTGGTTGTACATGCCTAACACAATGAAAGGACGCACACAAAAAAGAAAAAAAATCAAATCGTAAGTGTCAGAAAACAGGAATAGACTGGTTGCATCATAAAATACCTGTTGCCCAGAAAATTAGAATCAACTTGATTTAATGATTCACATAATTTAAAAATTCAGCAATCCATCAATTTATATATTGAACATGATGATAGCGTGAAGATGTGAAGCATGTTATTAATATACTTTATAAAGCATTAAAATTGTGGAGCCTGAAAAACAGAAAATGTGTTAAATATCCATATAACTAAAAATCGCTTACTTTTAAGATTGTTTTTCTCAGAATGTGAGGCAGGACCAGCATAAGCTTCAAATCCCTCAGTTCTTCTGGATGACTTCCTTATCTCTGGAAAATGGTGCAAGTTATCTTGATCTGCTTCTCCGTCGTCCAAATCACGGCTTCTCCTTTCTCTATTCTCCTTATCGATTCGCTTCCTCTGCTCTCTGTGCATCTTAACCATTGCTTTATCATCATTAAGGTCAGAACGATCAACACTATGATCACGGTGGTCACCCCGAGAAGCAACAGCCCTTTCTCGTCGGCGATCCTGATGATGAAAAACGTATCAGCACAGAAACGAGAGACCTGAAAACAAGAATAGAACCAGGAAAAAATGTAACCAAGAGCATACCTTCTCTATTAACATTCGACGCACAAGAGGAGGGCCTGATCCTCGGTCATCATACCGTTGGGCCTGACTCCGGATTAATTGGGCTGCTGAATGAGGCGCCAAAGACTCTGGCAAAAACCTAGTAAACTCTTCAAGCAAATCCAGGTGGTCCTCAAAAAGAGTCGATACCTAACAAACAGATATTAGAGCTATAAAAATTTGGGAAATTTCAACGTGACAGTGTAGGAGAGATATAGTCGCTCCAGTGTGACACTACCTCATTGTAAACCTCAGTGATGTCCTTATTATCCTTCCGATACATATTTAAGATGTCCAAGAAAGACTTATAGACAGGTTCATCGTGCTGGAACCGTTTCTGCAGTGATAAGAAAGAGACTGATACAATGAGACACTAGGTGTAAGGACACTTCAAAAGAAAACAATATACAATAAACTTTCTGCTTACCTTAATTTTATTTACAAAAGTTATGGCTTCTTCAAATTCAACAGTTTTCTTAGGTGGTGCTTCTTCTTCTTCTTCATCAAGCGTTATTTCAAATCCCTTAGGCAAAAAGGTGTTAAACCCGAAAATCAAATTGTTGTGCCCCTTAAACAACTCCTTCACTCGTGCAATCACACCAGATGTATCGGTCCTGTAAATGCAAGATGAAGAATGTTTCCAGATCCCAGGCTAAAAAAATCAACCTGATAGGAAAGAAAGATCTTACCTTTGTGCCTTAAAGTCTTTCATAACCTCAAGGAACATATCATATTTGTCCCTTTGATCTTGAAACATCTCTTTTACTTCCTTCAAGTACGTCAAAGCATCATCGGTAGTCAATTTCTGAGAATTTATTCCCCCATCACCAATGTTCCCTCCTCCGGTGCCACCACTTGCAGGGATTGGAGATTGCACATAGCTGCACCAAACAAGCTCTAATCACTCAGTAAATTTCATCTAAACCGTAAGTGGACAACCACCAAATCCAAAGATCAATAGAGAGTCGAAACATTTAAGTTGTTCCTACACATTCACTCGATTATCCGTGCAAAAGATAGTCTTGAACACAAATTGGACTTCCCTGATCTAAATTTCAGATAATTGCATGAAATGAAATTAAGTTGATCAACAACTAATTCTAGAAATCTACCATCGTTTGAAACTAGAACCAACTTTTTTAAGCAGGACGAAAAAATAATGAAACCAAGAATGGTTTACAGATATCTAGAAATTGAAAGACTTTTAAAGGAAATACAACATTACAAAGGCGAAAACCTCTGCAAAAAGCAACATAAAATCTCATCGGTAGAGAATTTGAATTTCGAAGTGACCGAAAAGGGAACTCACGATTCGCCTCGAGAGGATCCCAAAGGACGTTTAAATTGAGACCCAGAGGCGTAAATATCATCTCTAATCCGCTTCATTGCTGCCAGGAAAAAAAACATAAGATCATGAATTAGGAAAAACAATAAAAATCTGAAGTTTAAAGCAACCGAAAGGAACCCAAAATCCCAAAACAGAAACCCCATCACTGAGAAAAGGAAAATTCAGATGAAGTTAATGACAACCTACTTTCTGGCGCTCCAGATTTCCCAGAGATATGACCCCGGGAAGAGATTAAACAAATCACTCAGATCTCTGAAGTAACAGCGGTATCGAGAAGAAACACTTGGATCACCGACGACTATTCAGAGATACACATGAAAATTCCGGCGAAACTTCAAATTCACAGATTGTATCCAAAAACCGAAGAAGAATTCCGATGAAAACAGAGTGAAATCAGAACCCGAAAAAAAAAAGCAAAACGGAAACAAATGAGAGAGAGAATTTCAAAAGGAGTTGCTACAAGTGAGAGAGAGAGAATTTCGAATATGAAGAAGAAAGAAACAACGACGGAATTTGCCTTTGGGGGTATACCGGTTCCTTCTTGAGTTGTTTCAGCGGTAGGAAATAATTAATTTTTTTACTTTTGGGCCATAAATAAGAATTGGACTTAGATTTATAATGGGCTTAATAAAGTCGTTAAGAGGCCCATGACTATAGTCGTTAAGTTTTCTTTTACGCGCCACTATCACCGTCTCTTCGAATCTTATTTGGGCCTCTAAAACAATGATGAGTTTCAAAGAAATGCCGACAATAAGCCTATTATCAATATTAATTAGGGTTTTCTTCTTCTGATTCGCCGACGAAGATATATAAAGAGTAGCCAGATAACACGGACTTCTATCTATCTAGGGTTCCTTCATCTTATTTCTTCTTCGTTTTTTAGTTTTTTTGTTTATTTGGATTTCGATTCGTAGTGAGATCAGTTGATGAGCAAATACTGCAACAATATGAAGATCTATATGATTCTTAGTATTTAAGTCTCTGATGATCCAATTTGTTTTGTCTTCTCTTCTACAACTCGATTTTGTTTTCTTTTTTTTTTCAATGTTTGTATTGGAAATAACAAACAAGAGATGTGATGAGTAACTAATTGGTCCGTGTTTCAGATTAACCGTGACCGAGAATTCTATACCAAACTCTGATCTCTATCGTTTATTTTTCATTTTTTTCGATTTGGGTTCTTGTAAAAAATATTTTTTTGGGGGACAATTCATGTCTTTGTGAAACATTAATGGCTCGGTGATTACTTTGCCTAATTGGCAGTATACGCTATTCTGAAAACAGAGTGTGAAGAGAATTAATTTTATACGATATGAGAGCCATTAATATTTGTTTATATATCTTTTGACATTTTTCTAAGTTTTGATAAACTTCTGCTATGATGAATTTCGAATAAATCTCACATGTCAGACTTCAGAGATTTTTTTCATTTAAGAATCAATGAGAATGAAAATTCAGATTTCTGAGCAGAAGTAATATATTGATCTTGAAATAATGTAATTTATATCTATTTCCAAAATATATGAGATCGTAGCCTAGTCACATGAACCAATGACCATCAATAAGGCTCTCATGCAATTAGCCCCAGTCACATAGATATAGTCATACAACTATCAATGTAAACTTATACATTTGTATCAAATCAATTTAAAAGCAATGATACTAATGAAACATGGCTGACAAAGAAAAAAGCAATT
This sequence comes from Kernera saxatilis, assembly GCA_900406395.1. Lineage (NCBI taxonomy): Eukaryota > Viridiplantae > Streptophyta > Magnoliopsida > Brassicales > Brassicaceae > Kernera > Kernera saxatilis. Next base: position 3,121 of record OVAY01001424.1, on the reverse strand, counting down.
ATATTAATAAAACACCTTTGTTTAGTTTTGTAACTTAGTGACGAATAATTTAAAGCAATAATTTCAAAAAAAACCCATGTTTAGTCTGGTAGCTTCGTGACAAATGATAAAAAGGACATGGCTAATATGTGACAAACCTATAAAATCGGAATAAGATGTTGGAAAAGGTAAAACTTTAGGATCGACAATAGAAAACAAATCTTCTCTACGGAATTTTCTGCACTTGCACAAAAAATATTCCAAAAGATCTTGCTATACAATACAAGTAACAACCATCACAGAATCAGATATCAACACACTCGATGTGACCTTTGATGCCATTTGTGTAAAACCCCGTCTAAACAAATCTAATTTGCTGTTACTTGCATTGCCTAGATCTGAAATTCTCAGTTGATAACAAATAGGTTATGAGTTTCTCAACCCGTTTAGCCCCAAGGCCCGGCTTAATAACCAAAGGATCACCAATCTCTGCACACGGGTCGCTTCCGTTCTCCCTCGTTCCAATACACCAACCACCCGGAGTGACCATCCCATGACTCCGAGACAAGAGTTCTGAATCAATCTTATCAAGAACAGGTTCGTCTCTGCGGAATTTTCTAGCGAAAGGAGCGTTACTGTCCACCATTCTATGGAAATCATCGAGTGTGAGATGGTGAGGATGTTGCTTTGGAGGATTGTCCCATGAGATGAAATGTAGATCACTGTTTACTGTTGTGTTGGTAAACTCTTGGGCGTTGCAGATCACTGTGTGAAAGTAGCCTTCTGGTGAGGAGAGGAAGTTTGCATAGTACATTAGGACAATTCGAGGAAGATTGTCCCATCCCCAGATGAAATAATCCACAAAAGGTCGAGACAACATCATCCACGCAGATCCTATTGACCACATCAAAGAAGCATTAGAGCCTAAGATTTGTTGTATTGTATCACAAAAAGAAAGTAACAATTGTTCTTGATTTCACTTTGTTTCAAGAAAACCCAAGGATCCTACATTATAGGAAGACCCACACGGATCCTACACTTGTATGATAAGATTAATCATATCTAGATTTAGGCATATTCCCAATACGTTAAGTACCCAAAAACGGAAAGATTATAAAAATGAAATCACCTGTGAAGAGTTTGAAAGCTGTAGGCATACTTCTCTTTTGTGAAACCCAGAAAACATCTGCTTTCTTTGACATATACAAACCCGGATCGATGATTATCGGCTTTGCTCGATGAGACCTACAAATTTTTCAAAAATCCAGATTCACAAAATCTCAGAGATTGTCAAAAATGTTCAAGACTGAAAAATGTTTGTGGTGCACATAATTCGTAGCTACTATACTTACTCTTTCCAGCCAATGTTGCTCGTATGATCGATGAAATTGAGATCCCGAGGCAAATACGAAAAGGTATGCAACAGATCTGGATTCGAATCGAGATAAACCCAAATGATTGAACAACAATACACAGAGTTAAGACGAAGAAGATTAAGGTAAGGTTCTTATTTAGTTACCATCTTGTGTTACGAGAGGGTAATCAGAGGCGCTGAGATTGATGAACCAATCCCAATCTCCACCTTCTCGAAGCAAAATCGCTGCTGCGTGAAGCGTATTAGCTACCATAGTCGGTCCACGGTAAGTGACGAAATTAGCTTTAACAATCATCCGAACATTCTGGAATCTCTGAAACAGGGTATGATTCGCCACAAAACCACTGAGATCCAACCGTTCCTCCGCCGAGGATTCCCGATCGAGATGAACAACGTACTGGTTGTTCGGATGGTAAAGCGCCATTAATGTCCGTTTCAGCATCTGACCATCTCCGGAAGATCCCGAAATCAGGTAAGCGAGACGTGGCGGCGGCGGAGGGGAGACGGAGATGGAGACGGACAAGGGATTTATCTTGGATTCGACGAACACGGAGGATCTAAGTCCGTAGACTGAAAACGGAATCAAACGAGTCTGGCCAGAAGACGAAGCTAAGTTCGTCAGCAACAGGAGAAACAGAGAACAAATGGATCCAATCGCTAATGGCAGAATCCATTTCCGGTCTACAGCTTGTTGCTGGTGACGGGCTTGCATGTAATAGCTCTTCAATTTCTTCATCTTCCAAGCTTCATCAATTCAGAAAATGCAAGATCCAAACAGAATCTCTCTGCGTTTTCAGGTCGATTGTTCAGTGGTTGTGGTGAGGGACTTGGAGTGAGGTTTGGGTTTTGCTTAGACTCTGAAACCGTACAAATTACGAAACTGAAAAGATGAAGAATTTGTGTGTTTTTGTTCGTTTGTTGGTCTGTTCTTTTTGTATGTTCAATATTTTATATTATTTTTGTAATATTTGTTTTGACAGTATTTTTTTTATTTATCTTCACTACGTTTCTAATTCTACGTATGGCACATGTGCTTGTTTCTATAAAAAGTGTATGTAATTATCTAATTTTATCCGATTTGTGTCTGTAGATTTTTTTTATCTGGTTCTTTTCTCCAAGTTAATATTCAATATATCATGTTTGTAATTAAATTATATAAAAAAGCATATGTGTTTTTCTATTTGTTTTTTCTACATTTTATTCCAGTCAAAGTTTCTTCTTGTGAAACTATTTCTTATTTCAATTATAGTCAAATGGTCATTGTTAATCTTTATAATTAAACGTTTTTAGTAGGTGAATGAATGTTGTTTGATAATGAAATATACTCTATTTAAGTAAATCCTATAATGTATGGAAAGGGTTTAAATTAATGAAGAACATTAAATTAGTCTTTCAAGTTTTATCTGTTTCCATTAAAGTTTATCATTAATCTGTAAAATATTGACTTTCTACAGAAATGTTTTTGAGGAGATTAGTTGACTAATCATTAATGCTAATCTAATACCTTAATGCTTAATGGGCTTTATATCCCTGAAAGCCCGCATTGAAACACGTGAAGTCCACGTATGAAATAGAGTCGAAGGGGATGATGAGTCTATCGCATTTAGAACATTTTTATTGGTAAGATACTTTATGGGTATCTAATCAATATAATACTAACATTTTTAATATATTTTATGTTAAAAAATATTTCATGAATTTTTACTCCCGTTAGTAAGATACTCTACTAAATTTCTCATGAATAAAATATTAATATTTTTAGTATAG